>SJYC01071090.1:0-39267 GCA_006408675.1 Madoqua kirkii | reverse complement strand
GTACAATGTCACAAACCTCTGTCCATGGTTCATCAGGCACTCTATCAGATCTAGTCCTTTAAATCTATTTCTCTCTTCCACTGTGTAACTGTAAGGGATTTGATTTAGGTCACACCTGAACGGTCCAGTGGTTTTCCCTATTTTCTTCAATTTCAATTTGAATTTGGCAATAAGCAGTTAATGATCTGAGCCACAGTCAGGTCCCAGTCTTGTTCTCCATCTTTGGCTGCAAAGAATATAATTAATCTGATTTTGGTGTTGACCATCTGATGATGTCCATGTGTAGAGTCTTCTCTTGTGTTGTTGGAAGTGGGTGTTTGCTACAACCAGTGAAAAGACCCAGTATCAGGGTCTTTGCTAATGAGTCATCTCTTCCCAATGGCAACCCACTCCAGTATTCTTGCCTAGAGAATCCGCTGGTCAGAGGGGCCTGGTGGGCTGCTGTCCATAGTGTCGCACAGAGTCGGACACAATTGAAGCTACTTAGCATGCATGCACGCATTGGAGAAGGAAATGGCAACCCACTCCAGTGTTCTTGCCTGGAGAATCCCAAGGACAGAGGAGCCTGGTGGGCTGCCATCTATGGGGTCACACAGAGTCGGACAGGACTGAAGTGACTTAGCAGCAGCATCTCTTCCCAACAGGTGGCCAAAGTATTGGAGCTTCAGCATCAGTTCTTCCAATGGATATTCAGGATTGATTTCTTTAAGATTGACTGGTTTGATCTCCTTGAAGTCCAAGGGACTGTCAAGTCTCCTCCAACACCACAGCTCAAAAGCATCAATTCTTTAGCATTCAGCCTTCTTTATGGTCCAATTCTCATATCCATACATGACTACTGAAAACAACCACAGCTCTAACTAGCTGATCCTTTGTTGGGAAAGTAGTGTCTCTGGTTTTTAATATACTGTCTAGGTTCGTATATAGGACACAAGCAACAATTTAAGAAGAGCTTGCTCATTGAGGATTTCTCTTTGGCCACTGAGATACCTTCTTGTCACTATGGGAAGAAGCCCAACCAGCTTGCTGGAAGATGAGAGATCCATGGCCAGTTACCCCATAATCTAAGCCAGCAGCCAGGATCAACCACTGGAACGTGAGTGAAGCCATCCCAGACCTGTCAGCCCTAGTTGACCCAACATTGACTGAAGAATCTAACAGTCGACTCACAGCCTCATAATAGTTACTGACTGTCATGTTAAGCCATAGGGTTTTGGGTGATTTATTTTGAAGCAAGCTTGTAAATCCTTGTAACTTCAAAGAAGGGAGAGATTTTTGTGCTCTGCTGCATTTCCAGGGTTTAGTAGTGTACTTAGCATTGGGTAAATATTTTAAGATATTTGCAGTGACTGTTGAAGGACAGAGTGATGGCAAAGGAAAAAAAAAAAAAAAGCCACAAGTGGAAAAAAAAAAAAAAAGTCCAGAAATGGCTCCATTGCTGCAGGACTAAAAGGCAGAATCAGGACCTCCTTGCGTTCATTAGAACCTTTGTCTCTTCAGATTTTCAGATTTAGGGTGAACTAAATAAGATTTTGACGTCTTTGGTAACAAAATTTTAGCAGAGAAAAAAATATCCACAGGTTCATTCATATGCAGTTTCAAATTTATTCATAATAGTTCTAGTTTCATGGTGCTTAACTTGTCTAAGGCTGCACAGCCATGTGACCTTTAGAATATTTTTCACATTATGCAGCATTTACTCTCCTCATTTTCAGTTATTTCAATTTTTAACAGCTCACAAATTGGCAAACCAAATCACTGCATGTTGCTTCAATTCTGTCTTGCCAAAGAAGAAAAATCTGCTGCTTGGATTCATGTCAACAGTTGGAAATTCAGGTCATAACATTTTAAATCTCAGATGTTCTCCACTATGTCCATCTCACATAAATCAGTAAGAACATGGATAGCCACATGTTTGGGAGGCCAGTTCACTAACACTGAAGACACGATGGCCCACGGAATGCAGTGGCAAATTTAAGTGGATTCTGTAGCAGTGGTGTTATAATCTGAGAGTATGGTGTGGTCCTTAGCCAAGGCACAAACAGACAAGTGCAGTTGGCAAGCAGAAAGCAGGTTCGCTATTAAACAATTAATCGAGGTACAAAGCTAACATTTATCTTCATTTGATGGGGAAAAAATAAGACAAACTATAATACATGGTTTCTGTCCCCTTGGAAAAGGAAATAACCCTCAATTTTCCCTAGTCTTTTGAATATATATCTGAACTCACGAAACAAATCTCCAGTTGGCTGGCAAGGATGGAGAGAAGCAATCAGGTGCAATTAAGCTCTGGGATCTTCAGGGTTTCTTTCAGGAAATGCAAATCTCTAAGGAACAGAACCCTATACACACATTGGGAAATACCTAATATCTGGTTTCTGATTTTTTTTAACACATATAATTATCACTTGCATAATGAGCAAAATGCATACCTGAGATCCCTGAGGTCTTCCTATTAAGTCACAGGGTTCTTATCCAGAATATCACATAAGCTTTCTCCCTCTTCAATAACAGATCTCCATGTATACTGTGTGCAAGCTAAGGAGAAAGCTATTGTACTTTTGTATTAGTGGGAACTGGCCAGGTTCCTCAGCAGAAACAAATGAACCCATGAATCTCAGTGACTGAAAACAACAAAAGCGTGTTTCTAGCTCATGTTACACATCCATTGTGCATTGGCTGGGAGCGCCGCTCAGCATGGCCCACAAGGACCAAGGCCAACGGAGCACCCAGCACCTGGAGCTTGCAGATCACAGTGGGGCAGATGGAGAGCACAGACTATTAAAGAGGGGATGTGTGTCACTTCTGCTCACATTTCATTGGCCCACGAAGTTAGAGGCACACACTCACATCCCAAATGGGGAAATACAATCCTATCACCTGGCAAGGAGGAGAACCAAAAATATTCAGGGGCCAGTACTAATGATGCTACGGTTTCTGTTTCCTTCTCATCTTCACTTACTCACAACCATTTCTCCATTTCAGAATATTTTTCCGAGGCCCTCTGAATGGCAGAGCACACTCTTCTAGGTACCATATGTAATACAAAGATGAACCAGACAGAAAATCCTGTCTTTAGGGGGATTAATATCTATTAAAGGAAAGAAGACAGACAAATAAACGGAATACAAACTGAAAACGTCAAATGCCAAGAAAAAGAAGCTTACAAGTGCAATGAGAGTTTAAACAAAAAAAGTTTTATCCACAGGCAGTCTCATCTGAGGAAATGACATCTGAGAAGGGCTTTGCTGAACAAGTAAGAACTGGACGTGAGGCTGTCCAGGCACTGGGAGCCACATGATCAGGGGCAAGAAAGCAGGGCATGGCAGTGCATGTGCAAAGAATGGCAAAAGATTTAGGCTGAATGATATTTAGAATAGATGAGGATGGGGGGGAGTGCGGGGCACGGCAGAGCGGGGCAGGGGAGTGGTAAGGGGAGGGGGAGGTGGGAAGAGGAGGAAGAGGAAGAAGTCTCTTTGACCAGAGTGATTTCTGAAAAAATTAAACTGCCTAATGTGACATGTTTTGCATGGAAAGACATAGGGACAGGGTAGGACTGGTCCACACAAGAAGTAACAGGGGGCTAACATACAGCAGGGGCTTCTCAGGTAGCACTATTGGTAAGGACCCCACCTCCCAATGCAAGAGACATAGAGACGTGGGTTTGGTCCCTGGGTCAGGAAGATCCCAGGGAGGAGGGCATGGCAACTCACTCTAGTATTCTTGCTTGGAGAATCCCATGGACAGAAGAGCCTGGCAGGCTACAGTCCAAAAGGTCACAAAGAGTTGGACAGGACTGAAGCGACTTAGCACACATGCACCCACGCACAGCAGATCCATGGCAATGGAGAGAAAGGAACAGCTCCACTCCAGAACCGTATACAGCACAAGAATACTCAGCTTTCCCATCTCCCTTTCATCTGACCCAGAAAATATAACTTACCTTCCTCTATCTGCCAGAATCTGAAGGGACAGGTTATTTGAGGCTTAGATCTGATCAAAGTGAAAAGGTCAGATGGGGAGACCCAACTTGACTGAGAGACTGGCTTCTGGCCATGTCACCCAACTAAGAGGGCATTCCATTCATAATTAAGTGGAGCTAACTCCCAATGGATAGTTTCTCTATTTGTCCTGAGTTTATTTCCTATCTCCAAGGATGTTTCTGAAGCTACTCCTTAAGGACTAGCTGCAGGGCTTAATTTATGCCTGTTTGTCCTGGAGCCTTAATTCCTCCTCTCATGCAGATTTACCTTGAGAACTTCAGCCTTTCAAAATGGCCCATCCAGGTAAGCTCCCCACAGCTGATCCAGGTAGGCCAGCCATGGGCCTCTATCACGAGACTCTCCCCAGCTCATATTATACAGAGCTTCAAGATCTGTCACGTGCACCAAATCTGCTTATTTTTGCTACTCCCACGATTCCACACAGACTAAAATTTGCCTGCCATCTGAAACCTCCTCTTATTACTGACCGATTCCATCACTGGAGGGACCTTCTGTGCTGTTATTCCTCCCAGTCCAAAAGACACAAAGCTTGCACTGTTACCCTCAGAGAGATAAGCACAGACAATGGAGCCCTCAGGGCTCCCTGGGATCCTCGGAAAAGCCATCCCAGTGCTAGGATGATCTGGGACTTGGCTCTCGGGGTGGAAGATGTCACACTGTGTACTCTGACTCTCCCACTAAGAATTCTCATGAAGTTAAAACCAGGAAGAACAACCCTGTTGACGATGCCAGATCTGAAATAGTCAAAGATAAGGATTAGGCTATTTCCCAGGAATCTCTGGACTTTAGAATACACACACACATGCCTCATCAATCCTGGATGTCTCCTTTATATCACACTCCCCTATAGAATTTACTATGCACCGTTAGCCTTCCCTTTTGACTGGGTAGTAGAATTTTCTGTCATTTCTCTCCAGCGTTCAGACTTAATTTTATATACATTGCTGGCTCATAATATACTTAAGGATTTGATCAATATTTAATGATTATTTATATAGAGCCAACACCATGCTATGTGCTACAGAATAATTCAGCCTTTTACAAGGAGGAAAAAGAAGAAAAAACTTAACTACACTCAGCTTCTTAGGATTTGGGGCAAAATACAATTGGAGTTAACAAACTGAAATATCTGAGTGACTATGCCTATACCTGTATTTTACCTGTATTTCCAGAGTGAGGTATTGTGCAAGTGACATCTGAGATGTACCCTGAAGAAGAGAATTTCCAGAAAAGCAAGGAATCAGGTGAATATTCCAGGTGGAAAAACTGGCATAGAAACAGGAAAGGATTGCGTATACGATCTGGGGAATAGTGGGAAGTCCACTTTGGCTTTGTTAAGGGACAAAGCAAAGAAAAAAAAGGGACGGGAAAAGTATTTTGAGACAAGTAGATAGGAGCCTTTAAAAGCTCAGATGAAGAATCTGTTTAAATGCAGAAGGTAAATGGCGGCTAATGGTGACTTCTGAACAGGTAAATGCCATCATCAAAATTAAGCTTTAAGACCATCCTCTTCAATCGCAAGCGCAACCCCTTCATTCTTGGTCACTAGACTTCATTTACACCAGCTGGTCTCTGTTCCTCTAGGGACTCTGCACTGTTGTCGCCTCTCCGTGGACCTCACCCCACCCTAGCCCTCCAGGTAGCCAGCTCCTCATTCAGATCTCTGCTCAAGTGCTCCCTACTTAATGAGGCTCCCTAACTAGCCTATCTAAAGGAGTCCTCCCATCCTCAGGCACTTGAGACTCTACCGATCTGCTTTCCAATAGCAACTTATCATTTGAAATTATTTCATAACAGCCTGATAGGTTGGCTCCTTCCACTAAATATAAGCTCCATGTGAGCAGCTGCTGCTGCTAAGTCACATCAGTTGTGTCTGACTCTGTGTGATCCCATAGATGGCAGCCCACCAGGCTCCCGTCCCTGGGATTCTCCAGGCAAGAACATTGGAGTGGGTTACCATTTCCTTCTCCAATGCATAAAAGTCAAAAGTGATAGTGAAGTCTCTCAGTTGTGTCCGATTCTTTGTGATGCCATGGACTGCAGCCTACCAGGCCCCTCCGTCCATGGGATTTCCCAGGCAAGAGTACTGGAGTGGGGTGCCACTGCCATCTCCCATGTGAGCAGATATCTTACTAAAGACAGATATAGTAGGACTGGATCTACTAAAATGGCTGTTAAACAATGGGTACTCAATAATTATTTTTTAGCAGCTTTACTGAGATAAAATTCAAATACCATACACTCAATGATTTTTAGTACAGTTACACAGCTGTGTAAAAATCACCAAATTCAATTTCAGAACATTTTCATCACCCCAAAAGAAACCCCAAACTCATTAGTAGTACACCCCCTCCCCCCAACCACTACCAATTCCTCACCTGGTGGGCTCCAGTCCTAGATGACCACTAGTCTACTTTTTTTCTCTGTAGATTTGTCTGCTCTGGACATTTCATATAAACAGAATCTTACATACATGGCCTTTTGCAACTGGCTCTTTTCAACTAGCCAGGGAAAATGTTTTCAAGGTTCATCCACGTCGTAGCTGTATTAGTTCGTAGTCACTCAGTCATATCAGACTCCTTGCTAATCCATGGACTGGAGCCCACCAGGCTTCTCTGTCTATGGGGTTTCTCAGGCAAGAATACTGGAGTGGGTTGCCATTTCCAACTTCAGGGGCTCTTCCAGATCCAGGGATCAAACCTGTGTCTCCTGTGTCTCCTACACTGCAGGTGGATTCTTTACCAATGAGCCAACAGGGAAGCTGTATTAGTACTTCATTCATTTTTATTGCAGAATATTCCATGTAAGGAAACAATATATTTTGTTTGTCCATTCATTAGTTGATAGACATTTGGGTTGTTTCCATTTCTCTGACTCCAGTGAATAATGCTGCCACGGACTTTTGTCTATAAGCTTTTGTGTGAACAAATGTTTCATTTCCCCTGAATGTATACTTAGGGGTGGAATTGTTGGATCATATGGTATTTCTACTAATACATTTAACCTTAAGGAACTGCTAGATTATCTTCCTACAGTGGTTGTAACATTTTGCATTCTACCAATAGTATATGAGAGTTCCAGTTTTTCCACATCCTTGCCAACACTTGTGATTATCCGTGTTTCTGATTATAGCAGTCCAATTGAGTATGATGTAAATTAGTATCTCATTGTGGCTTTCATTTGCATTTCCCTAATGACTAATGATACTGAGCATCTTCTCATGTGCTTATTGGAGATGTGTCTATTCAGATCTTTTGTGCCCATTTTTAACTGGGTTATTTATCTTTTAGTATTGAGTGTAGGTGTTCCTTATATACTCTGGATACAAGTCTCTCATCAGATGTGATTTGCAAATATTTTCTCCCATTCTGTGGGTTGTCTTTTGACTTTCTTGATGGTATCCTTCAATCACTATTTTAAAAATAAAACAATGAATAAAACTAATCCTTTAAGACAGGAAAAACAACAACAACAACCTGTGACCAGTTCACAAGTATGTGGAAAATTTGTGGCAGGGCAGGACCTAGAGGAGAATTCAAGTCACCTGTTTTCATCCCTGAGTTTTGTTTACTGATTCTCAGCATTGTCCAACCAGCCCAGAAGCAATGACATCATTCTATCGTGAGTCAAACAATGCAGCATTTGGTAAACTGGCTCATGAGCACCAAACAAGTGGAAAGACACTCCAAGGTTAAAAAAAAAATAAAGAGAAAAGGTTTTGCTGGAAACTAGGCTATAATAAATCTTAAATGGCCTACAATTTAGCTTTCTCTTGAAAAGCTGAAATTGATGAATGGGTCCCACACACATACACGAGGAAAAAAATAAACAAAAAACATATTAGTTAAATGCACCTAGAATAGGCCCAGGATGAATAAGCGGCAAACTTCTAAACTTGTAGTTACGGATATACACTTACAAGGCTAAAGGTCCTGAAAATGTCTTCCCCGCCTGCACTGCATTCAAATTCATGAGCACTGCCCAATTTTATTATGGTTGAGAAACTTCAACTAGTGAAAACAAGGTACAAGCCTGGGAACATTGATATGGAGAGAACTGGTATATTTTTACAGCTGTAGAGCTTCTCACAGTAGAAAAATACCAGGCCTTAAGTACTTATTACAAAAATATCAGCCCTTAAGTACTCAGGGAAAATATATATGAGATATATATTTGTGTGTGTGTACCCATACACTCACACTGGGAAAGGCAGCAGGGAAGACCTTGTTTTTAATAAATCTTAACCAGTTTCAATGATGGCAGGGTATCCACAAAGCAATTTGCCCAGGACAGAATTAACCCCTTAGATAATGCACAGACAGGGTTTCCCAGGTGGCTCAGCAGTAAAGAATCTGCTTGCCAGTGCAAAAGCCACAGGAGACATGGGTTCAGTCCCTAGGTTAGCAGTATCTCCTGGAGGAGGAAATGGCAACCCACTCAGGTATTCTTGCTGGGACGATCCCATGGACAGAGGAGCCTCGTGGGCTACAGTCCTGGGGTCACAGAGTCGGACACAACTGAGCATGCATGCATAATGCACAGGACATTCCACTAGAAACTTCATGCTTCTTGTATGATGCTAACCCTAACCGAACAATCTGACTCACATATAAATGCAAATAAGATTAATCTAAGATTGTAGAGAGCAATCTAAAAATATTATGCATTATACAGAGAGCAAATTATAAATAAGATTAAAAACACATTTCAAAATATATCCATATTCTTATAAGGCAGTAAAGTTAAACTAAGAATACATAAAAGATACATAGTTTCATTATATTATATAATTATGTAAAGGGCAGAATACATGATGTGAATAAATTATAGGTATAATTATTTATTACAGTGGAAAGTAGTCTACATGACGGCTAAAAGGTAGAGGCAAACATAAAATGTGACATCGTACAAAACACTTTAAAATCACCCTTAAATATTATTCCTGGCTTCACATTCGCTGTTTACAACCTTCCCTCCATATTCAGTGCTCAACACAATCTTCAGTTTTTAAATCAAATATGGGAAGGTTCATTTGAGAGTTGAAAGCAATCGCTCACGTGTCTGTCTTTATCCCTCAAGTTGACACAGGACCTGCAATGCAAATAGTAATGCACAGATGTGTAAAGTAGAGATAATACCTAAATTTATCAAAGGAGAACTGAAGTATGGGGCAGACTTCACGTTTATCTGCCTAGTGGGTACACCAGCACGAAATACTTGGAAACCTTATCTTAACCAAGTTGATAACCCTGCTAATATCACAGTCTCGCCGTTTCCCGATGCCATCCAATTCACTGGCCTTCACCTGTTCTCTATCTGGTCATCCCACCTTGGACCTTCACTTTATGCAGAATAGCTTTAGTCTATACAAACAAAATTACCCTCTGGGATGGCTTCCATCTTTCCACCTCTATTCCCCTTACCAAACTGGCTTTCCATTTCCATTTTGAACTACAGCCTTTATAACTGCCCTATTCCTGTGGTTCACCAGTCCTGTTTTGGCTTTACCACTCTTCCCAAAACCTGGACACTGTGGTCTATCATTTCAAAGATGGAATCCTTTCAATGATGGAATCAACCATTCATCCCCATCACCCCCAGCTTCCCACAGTCTCTTGTTCCTTTCTCTCTCACCCTAACACATTCTAACTCCCTGTTTTGTCCTTATCTAAGCTCGGGTTGCTGAGTATTAGTGACAAAAGCACAAAACAATGGAGGCTGGTTCATTTTCTCATTCTTTCTGTTAACCACTACTTACTGAGCAATAACTACACAAAAGCAGCTATTGCCATCACTATTTGGCAACTCTTCTCACTGGCACTGGTCATTATCTCTTATCAGAATTCCCTAACAGTGTTCCCAAACACTGAAGCACTGGTCCACTAATTTCACCCAGTTCCCCCTCTCTCTGCCAGTGGCCTTCACCTCTGAACTGATAATGAGATCCAGGCCATTGTCCATACACTCTCGCTTCCTTTCCTCCCCAGCATGAACTCCCTAAATCTCCATTCACCTTCATTCCTCTTTAGTCTCAAGGCACTCATGTTCCTCTTGCTTTCCAAATCCACTCCTCTCTAGGTATACCTATTATGCTTGCTGCCCCAAGTGCCCACTGGGCTTCCCCTATGCCACCCACTGTGCTTGGTGCTGGGGACACAAATAGGAATGAGGCACAGCCCGGCTTTCCCAGCTAGTGGAAGAACAGATATGCAATTACACACCCACATACTAACACACACATTCAATCAGCCTGATCATATCATTTCTCTGCCAAACTCAGGTATGTTTGAAAGTGAAGGGGATATTAAAAAAAAAATACTGAAATGGAGGTGAACTGATTTACTTCAGGCATAAACCAGTGCTCTCCCCTTTGCAAAATATGGTATCAGTTCAGTTTAGTCACTCAGTCATATCCAACTCTTTGGCACCCCATGGACTATAGCATGCCAGGCTTCCCTATCTATCACCAACTCCTAGAGCTTACTCAAACTCATGTCCCTTGAGTTGGTGATGCCATCCAACCATCTCATCCTCTATCATCCCCTTATCCTCCTGCCTCAATCTTTCCCAGCATCAGGGTCTTTTCCAAGGAGTCAGTTCTTTGAATCAGGTGGTCAAAGTATTGGAGTTTCAGCTTCAGCATCAGTCCTTCCAATGAATATTCAGGACCAATTTCCGTTAGGACTGACTGGTGTATCGTCACACTAACTGCAACTTAGTATGGTACCTTCAATTATGCAGCCATTAAAGTGTGTGTAAAAGTATTCAGTAACATTGGAAAAGCCTCACAATATAATGGTAAGTGTATAGAAACTGAGCATAATTTGGCTTAAAGAAAAACAAGATAAGACAATTGAGATTTACTGGGTATGTAATATGTGCCAGGCACCATTCTAACTACTTTTAACTAATCCTCACAACAGTTCTAGGAAGGAAATAATACTATTAGATCTTTTTCACACATGAAGAAAGTAAGACAGATGGGTGCTTCTTTAAGCATCTTTAAGATGCTTGCCTAGGGTGCCCCAGCTAGGAAGTGGCAGTATTAGGATTCAAACCCTTTTAGTTCTATACCTATGATCCTAAATACACCAGGACATTGACGAGAAAGAGATGAAGGGAGATGATGCAGGAGGGCGGGCAGATGCACAGTGAAACGTCCGCTCACTATTCAGTCAAGGGCTGGTGTTAAGAGCATGGGCACCATGGTTCAATTCTCATCACCTGGATTTTCTCTATGTAGCCCTCTGCGGCTTCATGATTGTGTCTTCAGGGCCTCCCCACCCTCTTCATCTACTCCCTATATCCCTTGCCCTCTACGTGGAGACATTCCTTTGGGTTGTATTCGCAGCCCTCCTATCTTGTTTGCTTCATATCTTAGCATCCTGCATCTTTTCACAGCTTTATTCATACTGAGGTGGCTGAGCAGCAGTCCTCACTTCTCTCCTGCCCTAAATTCTCCCCTGGCTACTGTACATTTCCATCTGTATGGCTCTCTACCTGCTGACAGCATTACAGCCGGACCTCCCATGTGGTTTCCCGAAATGCTCCTGAGGCTGTCCTCATTCCACGGATGGCCCCCATGTTCCTGGTCCCAAGCTATAAACTCTTTGCTCTTCATCTTCTCACTCTTTCTCATCTTCCCTTCCACTGGATTACTAAGCCATACTGAAGCCAACTGTACCAGAGCTTCCAAATCTATTCTTTCAGTTTTCCTAAGTTCTGTGTTTATAATAATACCTTTGCCCAACACAATACCTTCTCTGCCTCCTCCAGTTCATTATGCACACAGCTACCAGTGAATTCCCCACCAGGCAAGGCTGAACCATACTGCACTGCCTGAGACTCCATCAGCACTTGCCTTCCTTAACAGTGGCTATGGATAAAAACATCCTAGGTCCCTGAGAGCAGAGTATATTATGGACTACATGGTAGATTCTCATGTGTTTTGAACCAATATGGTGTTGCCTCCTTCTCAGGGATCTTCAATGTAATTCTTTATCTTCCTTGATCACGTTGAAACTCCCTAACTTAGGCATTTAAGGCTTTATTCAGTCTGATTTGTAGTGGGTATTTTTCTTGTTCTACATCTCCTTTCCTTTAGTCTAGTGGTGGCATTCTCTCTTCTTTTAGGAAACTGTCCTTCTTCAGTTGGTAGGGTGCCCACCCATTGTCAACATCTCCCTCATTTCAAGGGTGGACAAGTGATCCAAGCTAACTCACCAAAACACCACCACTCCCACAAACAAAGGGACTGGCCTAAAAATAGGGATATGACCCAATTGAGAAGAACTGAAATCTTTTTCAGGGGTTAATTTCAAGACTGCGTAAGACAGGTACTAAGAATCAAAAGAGCTCTACTGCTCATGGAAAGGGCCTGATTGAAAACGAAGCAAATACAGGGAAACAGATAAGAATCCGATGTTAGTACTACCTCTGACTTTTCAGCTGGATAGACCCACAATCACTTTTCTGAAACTTGAATCTATATGTGTTTCAGAAATTCATAACTCTTCAGATGAGAAAAGTACAGTGGAGTGTAATATACACTCTATGTGGATCAAGGACAACATCCTCAAAATCAAAGTCAGTAACAGACTTCTGCAATCAAACACATTAATGTCCTACTTGATGTCAGTTTAGGTCAAGGTAGGTTTTTGCCTGAAGAAAGTACAGATAAGATGAGGTTTGGCTGCAAAAAGTTTCAGCTTCTGCCTTTAGAACTGCACATAAAGGCATGTGGATCTGTTTAAACCAACAGATTCCCTGTTCCCTTATCTGCCTTTTTATCGGTTTTATTTGAGCAGTATGAGTTGGGTTTTTCACACATGTACTCAAAAGAGTCCTATCTGTATTCTTTATGGGCCTCTCTATACCTCAGTTTTATTTCCCACTACTCTCCTACACATAACTCATATTTGAGTCAAACTTAAAAGACTATGTTTGATTGTCTATATAAAAATAAAAAATCATGCAACCTCCGTATCGCGTATGCCTGGGGAGCCCTGGCTGCTTGGTGCTCTGGTCAGCTGTCCCAGCCCTACACCACCCTCCAAGCCTCTCAGGGGAAATGTGAGACTTTCCATGTGAAATGCTGGGCTGGATGAAGCACAAGCTGGAAACAAGATTGCCGAGAGAAACATCAATAACCTCAGATATGCAGATGACACCACTGCTATGGCAGAAAGTGAAGAATTAAGAGCCTCTTATTGAAGGTGAGAGGAGAGTGAAAAAGCTGGCTTAAAACTCAACATTCAAAAAACTCATGGCATATGGTCCCATCACTTCATGGCAAATAGATGGGAAAACAATGGCAAAATGGAGAGACTTTATTTTCTTGGGCTCCAAAATCATTGCAAATGGTGACTGCAGTCATGAAATTAAAAGACGCTTGCTCCTTGGAAGAAAAGCTATGACAAACCTAGACAGCACATTAAAAAGCAGACATTGCCAACAAAAGCCTGTCTAGTCAGAGCTGTGGTTTTTCCAGTAGTCATCTGTGGATGTGAGAATTGGACCATAAAGAAGGCTGAGCGCCGAAGAATTGATGCTTTTGAACTGTGGTGTTGGAGAAGACTCTTGAGAGTCCCTGGACTGCAAAGAGATCAAACCAGTCAATCCTAACGGAAATCAATCCTGAATAATCACTGGAAGGACTGATTCTGAAGTTCCGATACATTAGCCACCTGTTGTGAAGAGCCAGCTCATTAGAAAAGACCCTGATGCTGGGAAAGATTGGGGGCAGGAGGAGAAGGGGATGACAGAGGATGAGATGGTAGGATGGCATCACTGACTCAATGAACATGAGTTTGAGCAAGGTCCAGGAGATGGTGGAGGACAGGGAAGCCTAGCATGCTGTGGTCTATGGGGTCTCAAAGAGCTGGACATGACTGAGAGATGGAACAACAACAATGGGAGAGTCAGATGCCACACTGACTCCTCACCATTTCTGTTTCCAGTAGATCCCCAGGGGCAATTACGAGAACCTGGAAATTCATCAGTGCTCCACTAGAGAAACTCCTAGTAACTCCTGCATTCTCTTCCTCTTCCTCTGGAGCAGCCTCCATCTCCTTGGAGCCCTTATAGATCATATAATACTTTCTATGTCTGTCTTTATTTATATGTTCATGTTTGTTCTTAGGGCACTTGATAACACAGCAATACTGAGAGGTAGATGGGGCAGGTGCTCAGGTACCCAACTTGAGGGTCAGGTTGATAAATAAAAGGGAAAACCCTAGAGTTTCATTGAAACCTTCTGACTTAGTTTTCTTTCTAATCTCTTTTTCCTCCTAGGGTTAACTCAAATAGAAGAGTTTATTGGCCTGGATAGTTTCTTCTTGGTACACTTGGGTGGAGAGATGTAACCTGTTGAACTAGTGAGAATGTTGCTAGCGCAACTGCACTCTAGTCAGTTCAGTCGAACTGCAAAGAGATCAAACCAGTCAATCCTAACGGAAATCAATCCTGAATAATCATTGGAAGGACTGATTCTGAAGTTCTGATACATTAGCCACCTGTTGTGAAGAGCCAGCTCATTAGAAAAAACCCTGATGCTGGGAAAGATTGGGGGCAGGAGGAGAAGGGGATGACAGAGGATGAGATGGTAGGATGGCATCACTGACTCAATGAACATGAGTTTGAGCAAGGTCCAGGAGATGGTGGAGGACAGGGAAGCCTAGCATGCTGTGGTCTATGGGGTCTCAAAGAGCTGGACATGACTGAGAGATGGAACAACAACAATGGGAGAGTCAGATGCCACACTGACTCCTCACCATTTCTGTTTCCAGTAGATCCCCAGGGGCAATTACGAGAACCTGGAAATTCATCAGTGCTCCACTAGAGAAACTCCTAGTAACTCCTGCATTCTCTTCCTCTTCCTCTGGAGCAGCCTCCATCCCTTGGAGCCCTTATAGATCATATAATACTTTCTATGTCTGTCTTTATTTATATGTTCATGTTTGTTCTTAGGGCACTTGATAACACAGCAATACTGAGAGGTAGATGGGGCAGGTGCTCAGGTACCCAACTTGAGGGTCAGGTTGATAAATAAAAGGGAAAACCCTAGAGTTTCATTGAAACCTTCTGACTTAGTTTTCTTTCTAATCTCTTTTTCCTCCTAGGGTTAACTCAAATAGAAGAGTTTATTGGCCTGGATAGTTTCTTCTTGGTACACTTGGGTGGAGAGATGTAACCTGTTGAACTAGTGAGAATGTTGCTAGCGCAACTGCACTCTAGTCAGTTCAGTCGCTCAGTCATGTCTGACTCTTTGCAACTCTAAACTATGTGCAAATTTAATCCTGATAAAAATAAAAATTCATATATGTGGCATATTCTATATGTCTTCATTTTTACCACCCAGGAAGGCAAAGTCGGCTTCTTTGTCATTTAATCCAACCTGAATTAGCCAAGTGATCAAATCCCGAGGCACAGAGATGTCTGCAGATACTTCAGCCTTGGGGAGAACCCAGACACTGCTTCACATAACTTGAACCGACAACACAAATACCCCTCCCTGCCCAGGGGATGTTTCTGGGTCACGACTCCCTCCCTTAACCAAAGAGTCAGACATGGCTGGACACTTTCCCAGCGCATTACCCTGCTTCTCTGGCTGACCTTTAAGGTTAGGACCTCTGGATATAAACTCATTAAAGATAGTCATAAGGCAAATTCAACTGCCTTGGGGCTCACAAAAATGCAGTGTTTCATTTCAGATAGACCCCGAAAATCCCAATGGCCACATACAAGCCATTCCTAGCCTATGAGGTTAAAGCAACAGACCCACCATCAGCAGGCCAAGCGCTCTGAACTGCTTTTTCTCCTGAAAGGTTCCCCTACTCATGAGAACCACGCATGTGAGGGTGGCTAGCAGAGGTCAGAGCTAAGGTTCTTGGGTGTGGAAATCAGAGCTGAGGTTCTTGCTGGTGCAAAGCCAGATGCATCACACAGTGATCACTCTGGGACTCCCACATCCATTTACAAAGGCCTAAGGATTTAACTAGGGGAGCACAGTGCACTCCCATACAACCCACCAGACTAGCCCTGTCCCCTATTTCTGATGCCATCCATGAGCACTGGGCACTCACCCTCCACTGTTTACCAGCACTTCAAGCATCCCACACTATTCACAGGTTAAAACTAACCAAGAAAGTGAGAGACCTTCAGGACACTGCTGAACAAGGTTCTTCCTGCTAAAGCATCCTGTCCTGCTGATTTGGCAAATGGTTCTTGTCACCTTTCTCATGCAAACCACATTCAGAATTACGTGAAACAGGAATTCATATATGATCTCTCATAATGTACCAAGGCAAGGTGCTTTATAAAATAATCAGTCTTCAGATTATTTTTTGTCCCTTTCTTCCATGTCCAGTGAGCTTATCCTACATCATTTAATGGATTACAGCAAAGCTCAACCAGGGAGGGGAGCACTGCCATGGGAAATCAGCCAGAATTGTTTAGAACCCAGCAGAAAACTATTTTAAATTGTTTCAAATTGTTAGTTGAAACAGAAAACCCGTTTCCCTGTCTATAGAACTGATTTAGCTTTTTTGACTCAGTCATCAAACATATTTTCCTGATCTTCAGTGTGTTGCATTTTCCATTATAAAAATGTCTTCCTTTTATCATACCTAAATAAAGTCTGAATCTCACTTATTTCAGACCCGGATTCAACAAGCCTTCCAAAACTACTTAACTATGTGCTGAGCAGTACAGAGCCGACTCCCTCTATTATCTCATTTATTCTTTTACAGATGAAGGAACAGGGGCTCCTTTAAGTTCACTGACTTTCCTGCTTTCCTAGACCTTGCAAGTGGCATCTGTAGAGTTTCCGAGTCTCTGCTCTCAATGGGACTGCCAGGTAAAACATTCTCCCCAGTATACTCTCAGCTGGCTTTATCTTTCTGGAATCTTGCTCAAGATAAGTCACTTTTTTTTTTTTTTTAGGGGGAGCGCAGGAAGGGTAATCTGGTAATCTCAATTTGGAATCAAGAATTAAAAGCACCTCACAGAAGGATAAATGCAGCTGGTGCACAGAGCAAACAATCTTTACAGAGGACCTTCTCTCTGCGTTTGAATACCTAGAAGTTAATTCCTCCAGGTTTGTAGACTGCACCCAAACAAAGGTTCACAATTAACATCATGTTGGGTCTTATTCCTTCATGTCATTTTCGTCCTCTCACCACTACATTGCTAGCTAAAAACTAGGCCTCTTTTTTCCACCCCGTGTTGACCAACAGATAGATGTACCTACCCTCAGCCAGCCTAGCAGTGCTCATTATGATAAATATTAGATGGCTTGGAGTTGGGTCTTGTAGAAGAAATGCAGGATTTTCTAGAGCTGATTGTAATGCCAAGCAAAATATGATATATAATGACATGAAAACTACTACTAGTTAGAGCATCATCTTAGAGTTTCAAGGCATAACCATTCATAAAATACCAACATTACGTGAAAACCTACCAAAACAACTGCTCTCTCTAGAACCAAAGCCAAGAAAAGCTTCCTTATTGTTCCCTTCCCGGATGTCAAGCATGTTCTTTTGGCCTGTTTGCTTACTTCTCCTGTGTTACTCTCCACCTACTATCTTTCTTGAACACGACGGGCCAGGTTTTCTGTAGAAATCTCCAGGCCAGAAATTTACCTATGGTGGCTTTTAAATGCTAAGATGTTACACAAAACATGACACTGAACAGATATTCAAAACCAGATTTTCACTGTGGTACAAAGTCACTACCTTATTCACGTAAAATATTACACAGAAAGACCTCAAAAATACTACCAGGATATTAAATGACTAGAGAAACCATAAAATGCCTCAGTTCCAATCTGTGACACATGAGGTGGAACCCCAAGCCCAAATGCTTAAAAACAGGGTCACATTCTAGAGAGGTTTGCAAATTAGTTACTGCCCTCAACTGAACCACAGCTGGCTTACTGATATAAAGAAAGAACAACGAAAGGATGGCCCTTACACTGCAATGATATTGCTTGTGTGAACTCAATTTACCACCTTCAAGACTTAGCCCTTTGATCTACAGAGGAAACGCTTTTCACTGTAAGAATTGTTTTTACACTGGTTAGGGCATCAGTTCAAGGAGTCCTCTGTCACCCCTGTAAGCTCTCAATTTCCTCACTGGCATTGTAAAAACCACAATAAACCACATTTGGTGTTACTTGAATGTAAATTTTCTTAGTATTACCTTTTAAATGAAAATCCACGGATCTTCACTATAAAGCCCTTTGTAAAAAGTCAGGCAAGGTTGCAGGATATTGCAACGTTTGGTTATTCAAAAATGAGTTCTGTGACAATTCTTCTCCCCAATTCTGCCAGGTTCCAAGTGTATAAGTTCTATTTAATGAGTTTATTTCGATACAGATCTTTCCACTTTCATAATTCCTGAAGCTGCTTAGGTTCAAGAAGTCCAGGTCAGTTGAAATTAAGTATCTGTGTATTAAGCCTGGATATTTGCTTTCTGTCTACCGAGTCACTAAATCAGAATTCAGGGAAATGGGGATTTTACTTTCTTCCGCCTTCCTTTCATCCTCACCCTCAGGCATAGGCCTGGACCACACAGTCCTAGATCTGATTCCCACCCTTGTACTGTCCAGATAGGTGACCTGTGTGGGTAACTTCTCCAGAAATTGGTTTCCCTGTTGCTATAAGTGAAGTAATATCCAACAAAAATGGGTGTTCTGTGGATTATGAAGTAAGTGTATGTATGGTCAAGAGCTATTCTTCCAAATATGCCTTTTTTATGAGAGATGCCCAGTGTTAGCTGAACCTGAAAGATGCATCTGGAAAGATTATTAACATGACTACTTTTACTATTAGCCTTTCCTTTTACATTCCCCAGGTCACATGCAGCACCCCCCAACTTCAAGCTCATGTAAAAAAGATTTGAATAGACAATGTTTTCTTCCAGAAGAAGACAGAAGAAGCAGGTAAAATCCCAATAAGCCATTAGGATGAAAATCCCCTGAAAATGACAAGCACTCAGACAAAAAAAAATCTGGCTGGCTGTGGCTTCCTTTCCGGTGTGTGTTAGCCTGGGGGACGAGAAATACAGACCATGCCCCTTGCCTTGGTCTCAGCCCTCCACTAGACTGGTTTCTCCAGAACATGTCCACTCTCTGGCCCCTCAAACAGCAGCAAGATCCCCCCACCTGCCCCCCTCCTGCTCCTCCGAAGCCCCAGTGCTCCTGCTCGATGCAGTAACAGCAGCTCTGCCTGTTCTGGATGCCGTGTCCCCCAGGCAGCCCAGAGTACCCATGCTGGAGGATGTGTTCCTAGCCGTGGAGTTTCATAGCATCAGAAACCAACAGTCTGTGCCCCCTGCTCCAATGGCCCCAGCCGGCGTCTTCCTCTCCCCTCATCCAGGCAGAGCACGCGGTGCGCTCCTGGAGCCAGAGCAGTCCCATCAGCGGTCTGCTGTGAGGGCGCCTCTATCACCCTCACCTCCCTCCCCCATTAGAGTTCCATCAGAGACAGACCAGCGCCACTCTTCAGGCCAGGCCAGGGGAAGCGAGTGGGAGGGATGTAAGGATGGAGGAGCACTTTGTGGGACCTGCTTCCACTGCCCCTTCCATCCATTTCTTGTAGGAAAGAGAGCGAGGAAGCCAAGCCCGGAGGTACCTCCAAACCTGTAGTGCTTCCAATCATCCCCATAACATCCTTCAATTCCAAGTCCCAGCTGGGCAACTCCTCCCAAAGCACCTCACGAAAACCCCGCACCACCGCCGCCTCCGGGTCCCGCACGTAACTCCCAGAAGGAAGACCCGCTGTTTTCCAAAGCAGAACCAGGTCAGTGGTCTCAGGAAGTTTGACACCTCCCACTCCGGCTCTCCATCTAGAAGCCCCCACGCTTATCCAGTTTGAGAGGGGAAGCCAGGAGGTCTGCCCACAAGCCTTCGCTCACGCCGGGTCCGGCCGCCGCCTCGCTCCCCTTTCTCGGGTCTAGCTCCAGCCCTCCACGCCTCTGGCGCCTTCAGAGTGACCAGAGGTTCTCTGGCTCCTAAAAGAGGAAACTTCTTTTCAGGGCTAAATTCAGGTCCGAGCAGGAAAGGCTTCCCTTCCTTGCCTCCCCTCTTATCCCGGCTCTCAGAAACCACAGGGAGCCGTCCCCAGGAGCGTGCTTACCCTCTAACCACTAGAAGAGTCCACTGCTCCCCGACTTTCCACTGCAAAAGTCCGTTCGGGTCTGAAACTACTTATGTACACTCGTGATCCTTCCAGAGACCCTACCTGTCCCTCTTGATTTGCAAGAAACAAGTAAACAAAACACAAATCGTAGCAACTTTGGAGAGCGAGTGTGTGTGTGTGTGTGTGTGTGTGTGTGTGTGTGTGTGTGTGTGTGTGTGAGAAAGAGGAGAGAGAGCATCGCAGAAGAGTTAGGGCAACAGCTGCAAGAACACATCTGGAAGAGGGGGAGGGGACAGACGAGGAGGGGACAAGCGCGAGGTCGTGGGGGACTCCCCCCATTCCCCCGCCTTCGCAGCTTCAGGGCCGAGAACGCGGCCAGCCAGTGGTTACCTGTCCTATGTTGATGAATCCGTACTTGCTGGCTATGCGGTTGGCCTCCGGGAAGCCGCCGGCGATTTTGACTGCCCAGTGGTTCGTGTAGACGCGCGTCCGGCACACGGGAAGCAGGCAGCCCCCGAGCAGCGCCAGTACGCAGAGCAGGTCCAGCCGTCCTGGGCAGCAGCAGCGGCTCCCCCAGCCCATGGCCCGGCGCTTGGCTGCTGCTTCGATCGCTTGCTTGCTCCGCTCACTAAGCTGAGCGCACAACTAACTTCTTCGGCCTGCGCCGCCCGAGCGCGCAGCCCCCGGCCGCCGCGGCTCGCAGCCCTGGGAGATCGGCAGGAGGCGGCGAGCCCCAGCAGGGAGCTGAGCAGCGAGCCTCGCACCCACTCCTAGACCATCCCTGGGGCTCCGGGGACCTGTGCTCCCAGCTCTACGGCCCGCGGGGCGGTCGGCCGGCGCTCCCCGGCTCCGGCGCAGGAGGCGGCTGAGTGGGGCGGGCGCCCTCCCGCAGTTGGGTCTCGCCGGACTCGGCTCCCGGACTCTCCGACTCGCCCTCGCTCCTCCCGGGGGCCCCGAGCGCGGCGGAGGCGGCGGTGCAGGCAGCGGCTGGGCGCCCCCTCTGCTGGCCCTGGCTCCGAGCGCTCGCTAGCTCGCTCCCCGCGCTCCCTCCGGCTCCGAGCAGCGCGCTGGGAGTGTAACTGGCAATGGCAGCAGCGCCTGCTCTGCATAAATGACTCCCCCCGCCCCCTCTATACCCCTCCTTCCCCACATCTCCCTCCTCCTCTCCCTCCTCTGCCCGCCCGAAAGCGGCCACGGTGAGGCGCCAACCAGGTCCTAGCGCCGCTGGGTTCTTCGGACTGCACCCTACAGGGTCCAGAGCAGCAAAAGCGAGTCTTTCCAAAGGGCTGAGAGCAGAGCGCCGGTGTGGGGGTTTTACCCTCTTCTCTCCTCTCCCTTCTGGATTTGTACTAATTCACCGCCACTTCCCGAAAGACTAAAGAGATTTACAAGCTGGTTCTGGTCAAGCGCCCCCAAGATTCATTCATCCTAGCTCTGAACCTCCTTAAACAAGTAAATATTTAAGGAGGTCACTTGCGTGTCAATTGCTGGACAAATAGCCCGAGATTTTCACTTCGTTAATTCTTCATGCTTTTCAACAACTGTTTATTTCACAAAATGTGCTCCCGAGAGAAGCTACCACACAGGACGGTAGGGCGCATCGACTCTTCAAAAGCCAATCACTGGCAATTCCAAAGCCGAGTGTGTTGCCTGCTGACTTTCGAAATCCGTGCTTCCAATATTAGGCAACACCACGGGAGAGTAAAATTCCAGTCGCGGAATTGGGGAAAGATGTTTCTGTGACTGTTTGGTATGAAAGTGGAAGGAGATGTTGGGCCAAGGGAATAACTTCATTCATTCGTTCCACTGAGTCTGATGAGAACTTTTTTCTCCACCAAGGGAAAAGTTTTGCAACTTTTCCAAGAACAGCCCTGTAACAGTGCTGAGTTCGATATAAACAGGACCACAGAGGAATGTCGAATGAAATAAATGTGTGGCTACGCCGCCTTCATTACTGTATCTTCCCTTGTGACTTCAGCAGGCAGGAAGAAGCTCGGATTTACCCGCTTCTGCTGAAGAACCTCCCCGCCTTTTCTGGCACAGAACGATTTCTTGTGAAAAGAAAATATACCCCTTATGAAATAATTCAGTTGACCTTTAAAGTATTCACTATACCACTAACACGCCACCTCCCCCCCTGCTTTCCCCACCTTCACCCTGCTCTCCCCCCTTCATCCTTGCTCTCTCCTCTTCCCATCCCCCATTGTCTTTCTTACCAGCCTGTGGTTAACTGTATTTGAAGGTAATTAACACATCACACCTTGGGTAATGATTCTTTTATCTGCCTAGGGCTTCACTTTTCTTCTTCCTCCCCTCAGCGGAACCAGAGCTGCAGAATCAAAACATGTAAAATTTTATAAAACTCATAGTTTAATTCATAAAAGTATCATTTTATGATTTTACACATCATATAAAGTATGCCATATTAAATATTTAATCTTGAAAATAAACCCACCAATGACTTTATTCCCACTCTACTGAAGAAGTGGAAGATCAGAAGAACTAAATCATTTGCAGAAAGGCATTTTAGTTATTTACTTATTTGACTGGTTAGACACATATCTTTTCAACACCTAGAATGTGCCAGGCATTGTGCTGGATACTGGAGGAAGGGGAAGATGGGGGGGGGGGGCGTGCAGCAACAAGGACTAGTGCATTTCAGACTCTGAATAACTCTAGAGTAAATGTAAATGTGGTTTGCTGCTGTTGTTTGTAGATGGTAAAGCATAAGTACTATGCTTGGGCTTTAGAGGTTTGATACAGCCTCCTTACTGGCTAGTCCCTTTGCACATTCCCTCTTCAACCTGGAGCCTAGAAAGTTTACAATCTGTTAGGTCACTGTTAATTGCCATCCAGACCACCTGTATCCTATTCATAAGGACATTGGATTATTCCTCTGGAAAACTGATGGGTTTCACATGGGATGGGAAGACCTCAGTAAAATCCAATATATGCCAGTCAGCCTTTCTTTCAGAAAGGAAGACATTTGCTGTTGGATGGGACCAAGAGCCAGTCTGGTGATGACCCAGAGGAGGGTGGCCACTGTGGGGACTATATAAACTACTCAGGACTTGAGTTTGTAGCGTGGGCTGTAGGTTTCTCTGGGACTCTGGCGCCAATATTTAGAACAGCAAAGGCAGTCCCCAAACACTGCTCTGGGCTTCACCTTCTGAAGATAACGGGGAGCCACCTCTGCACCAAGTCTCCTGAGACCTGGAAGGTGTTTCCTAAGAGGGGCAAATTACTCATTGACATTTTTTTCTCCATGTTGCGTTTCTCTTTTTCTTTCCACTAATACCCTTGCCTTCTGTGAGTGTGCCCTGCCTGGCACACACACACAGCATTCACTGCACAAGCATGAGAGAGAAAGGCAGGTAGGAAATGGGTAAATCACTTTTCTGCTTTGTAAACCAATCCCTGAGCCAACCTTTAGCTTACTCAAAGGGTATATTCTTCCATTTGGATGCATATATACTTAGAAGGGAAAACTCTAGCTCTGTTAGTAATAAAGACTCGGAGCCCCCATTCATCTGTCAAATCAAGCGTATGAATGTAGATTCATTCATCTTGTTGTCCATTGCTTTCATGGTTATGTTCCACTTCAGTTATGTGCGTTTTCTCAGAGAGCAGGATTTTCAAACCTAAGTAATACCAAAGAAGCCCCTCTCCTACTGGTGCACAAGCACACACTGCTTCCTGCTCTGGGGTCTACCTTAATGAACTCATTAGCTTCCTTATTAGAGACAGTTGGCCAGAATGAAGCTTCCAAATAAGGATCAATAGCTGCAGCAAACAAAGAAAATCACCTTCTTTGAAGACCTTCAGCTCTGCTGGTTATCCAACTCAGCCCTATTTTCAATGCCCCAGCAGCCACAACAACAAGGCACTAAATAGTAGTGGTTAGAGTACAATCAGCACTAACACTGGAAAACAAGCTGAAATCCGTCTTCCCCAGATGCTTCCTTTTTGTATGCTAAGAGGAGCACTCGCGATCTGACCCTCCTCTCTCCCTCTGTAACATGCCATATGGCAGGAAACCCGGCAGTCTGAAGTTCTACTCTGCCTGATACTTAGCAACATATTACTTGATAATGAGGCCCCACTAGTGTTTGGCCTCTCTGCCAAGGTCCTTCACAGCTCTTAACAGAAAAATTCAGTGAAATGCGATGAAGAGAAACCCAGGCAGTTTAGTACAAGGAGAAGTGAAAAAAGTACTCCATGGGACTCATCTTGAAACTCTACCAATGGGAATTATTCTGAGAGGAGTCTGCCTTTAGTAAATGTAAATGTGGTTTGCTGCTGTTGTTTGTAGATGGTAAAGCATAAGTACTATGCTTGGGCTTTAGAGGTTTGATACAGCCTCCTTACTGGCTAGTCCCTTTGCACATTCCCTCTTCAACCTGGAGCCTAGAAAGTTTACAATCTGTTAGGTCACTGTTAATTGCCATCCAGACCACCTGTATCCTATTCATAAGGACATTGGATTATTCCTCTGGAAAACTGATGGGTTTCACATGGGATGGGAAGACCTCAGTAAAATCCAATATATGCCAGTCAGCCTTTCTTTCAGAAAGGAAGACATTTGCTGTTGGATGGGACCAAGAGCCAGTCTGGTGATGACCCAGAGGAGGGTGGCCACTGTGGGGACTATATAAACTACTCAGGACTTGAGTTTGTAGCGTGGGCTGTAGGTTTCTCTGGGACTCTGGCGCCAATATTTAGAACAGCAAAGGCAGTCCCCAAACACTGCTCTGGGCTTCACCTTCTGAAGATAACGGGGAGCCACCTCTGCACCAAGTCTCCTGAGACCTGGAAGGTGTTTCCTAAGAGGGGCAAATTACTCATTGACATTTTTTTCTCCATGTTGCGTTTCTCTTTTTCTTTCCACTAATACCCTTGCCTTCTGTGAGTGTGCCCTGCCTGGCACACACACACAGCATTCACTGCACAAGCATGAGAGAGAAAGGCAGGTAGGAAATGGGTAAATCACTTTTCTGCTTTGTAAACCAATCCCTGAGCCAACCTTTAGCTTACTCAAAGGGTATATTCTTCCATTTGGATGCATATATACTTAGAAGGGAAAACTCTAGCTCTGTTAGTAATAAAGACTCAGAGCCCCCATTCATCTGTCAAATCAAGCGTATGAATGTAGATTCATTCATCTTGTTGTCCATTGCTTTCATGGTTATGTTCCACTTCAGTTATGTGCGTTTTCTCAGAGAGCAGGATTTTCAAACCTAGTAATACCAAAGAAGCCCCTCTCCTACTGGTGCACAAGCACACACTGCTTCCTGCTCTGGGGTCTACCTTAATGAACTCATTAGCTTCCTTATTAGAGACAGTTGGCCAGAATGAAGCTTCCAAATAAGGATCAATAGCTGCAGCAAACAAAGAAAATCACCTTCTTTGAAGACCTTCAGCTCTGCTGGTTATCCAACTCAGCCCTATTTTCAATGCCCCAGCAGCCACAACAACAAGGCACTAAATAGTAGTGGTTAGAGTACAATCAGCACTAACACTGGAAAACAAGCTGAAATCCGTCTTCCCCAGATGCTTCCTTTTTGTATGCTAAGAGGAGCACTCGCGATCTGACCCTCCTCTCTCCCTCTGTAACATGCCATATGGCAGGAAACCCGGCAGTCTGAAGTTCTACTCTGCCTGATACTTAGCAACATATTACTTGATAATGAGGCCCCACTAGTGTTTGGCCTCTCTGCCAAGGTCCTTCACAGCTCTTAACAGAAAAATTCAGTGAAATGCGATGAAGAGAAACCCAGGCAGTTTAGTACAAGGAGAAGTGAAAAAAGTACTCCATGGGACTCATCTTGAAACTCTACCAATGGGAATTATTCTGAGAGGAGTCTGCCTTTTGAGACATCTCATTTCTTCCTCTGCTACCTCTTTTGTTGGAAAATGACCTTTAAGATCTCTTCCAACCTGAGAGTCTGACTCAATGATAAATTGGTAATGGGCAGTTTGGAGCTGCCAAGAGGGAAAACTGTCTCTAGAAATTTCACTGTCCAATAGAGGAGTCAGTAAATTTATGGGGATTCTAATCACTTTTCTAGTTGATCAAATTCAGAATTGGCAGTGAAAATTTGTCAAATTTCATAATGATAATAATAATAAATGGTAGTTATTACTACCATTTATTAAGAACTAGTTTTATGCCAGGCACTGAGCCAAATACATTTCAGGCCTTAATCTAATTCACAGAATATCAAAACTGAAAGAGACCTTAGGTATTGTAGACTCTAACTTTTTATATAATAGAGAAGAAAACTGAGGCCAATACTGTAATCTATGTGGGGAAACAATCTGAAAAAGAATAGATAATATGAATATGTATAACTAAATCAGTTTGCTGTACACCTGAACTAACACCACACTGTAACTCAACTCTGTGTGTGTGTGTGTGTGTGTGTGTGTTGCTCAGTTGCTCAGTCATGTCTGACACTTTGCAGACGCATGGACTGTAGCCTGCCAGGCTGCTCTGTTCATGGAATTTTCCAGGCAAGAATACTGGAGTGTGTTGCCATTTCCTACTCCAGGGGATCTTCTTGATCTAGGAATCAAACCCACGTCTCCTGCATTGGCAGGCAGATTCTTTATCACTGCACCACCTGGGAAACCAGGAATATCAACTCTACTCCAATATAAAATAAAAATTTTAATTACATTGGCTTTCATGTTTGAAAAACTAATTTGGAAGACATTAATCCTATCCTGGAAAAATAAGTTAAGAAATAGGTGAATAATATAAATAAAGGAAGGGCTGCATGACCACCTGGGAAACCAGGAATATCAACTCTACTCCAATATAAAATAAAAATTTTAATTACATTGGCTTTCATGTTTGAAAAACTAATTTGGAAGACATTAATCCTATCCTGGAAAAATAAGTTAAGAAATAGGTGAATAATATAAATAAAGGAAGGGCTGCATGGCACACTACGCACTATGAACCTCGGATTAACACTAATCTAATTTGCAAATTTGTGTTTATAAATTCAATCGGAAGAATGGAAACTTGAATTAACATTTCAGATTCTTTGGATGTTTCAGTTCATTCCGGTCACTCAGTCGTGTCCGACTCTGTGACCCCATGAATTGCAGCACGCCAGAACTGTTGCTTCCTGACCTGCATACAGATTTCTCAAGAGGCAGGTTAGGTGGTCTGGTTAACTACCACCATTTAAAAATATGACCTTTGACACATATGAGCCCAGGAAAAAAAGTTAATTCAAGGGTTGCTATTACTTTTATTGTATAATATTTAACTAGTGGGATAGAGACAGGTGACTCACATCTTGTAGATTTCGGGAAGCTTCAGCTCCTTTGAGCTGCTTAAAGTTGACTTAGATTGACATAGCACCTTCATCGTGGACATTCAAATCCTACACCGACAGGCAAGTTCTCAGAAAGCTTCCCAGCCAGAAGCATAAAGGTTGTGGGTGACCTCCTTCAGTGAAGCGAAGAAGCGACACCAACTATCTGTTCTATCCCTCATCTCAGAGCAGTATACCCATCAGGATAGATATGGTAAACGGATGTGATGTTCTCCTCTCCCTAGCTTCGACTCTAATTCAGGGAAAAGCAGGTAGAGAAGTGGGAGAAATCAAAGCAATAAACTTGGGTCTTGGAGCTTCACCCACCAAAAGGAATAAATCCTGTGACAATGGCAGCAGCCCTTCCCCAGGGGTCAAGTCTTGCTCCTTTTTTAATGGTATTGGACCCTTTCTTCAAGACATTTTGTAATGCCACTGCACCCTTTCTCAAGACTCTTAAGCCTCTCAGAGAATCGGGGGTTTAATAACTACTGACTCAACTTGATCTTGCTTAGAAAGACCAAGTTGAACTGACACTTGGAATTAAAATATTTTTTGAGTTTAGGCTGTGTAGATCTGATTCAGTAATGCCAAATGACACATTGTAATTCAAAATATATCTGGGAAGACTAACTTGTTTATCTGAAGCAAGATAAATTGTGACAAAACAGGCTTCCCTGGTGGTGGAGTGGTTAAGAATCCGCCTTGCAGTTGCAGGGGACACCAGTTCAATACCTTGTCTGGGAAGATCCACATGCTGTAGGGCAAACAAGCCCATGAGCCACAACTACTGAGCCCAGGCACCACAACTTCTGAAGCCAGCCCATATGACCTAGAGCCTGTGTTCCACAAAAGAAGCCACTGCAACAAGAAGCCTTAGCACTGTAACTAGAGAGTAAGCCACTTTTTGCCACAGCTAGAGAAAGGCCGCACGTAGCGATGAAGACCCAGCATAGCCAAAAATAAACAAATGACAAAATTTTAAATTATGGCAAAATTATTCACAGATACCTAGTGTGAGTACATCCTTTATGCTTATTACATTTCACCATTTCCAGAAATGGTGTATCTAGATCACTCAGTACCCACATGCATGATGTCACTTCATTCTTCTGACAGTGTATTCTGGGTGTAGTTATTATGTAACAATTGTAAAGCTTCTGCTCCCTACCATCCTTCTCTAAACCCACTTCAGATTTTAGGAACGCATGAAAAAAAGGTTCATCATTTGTTGTACTTAAACACATGATAACAGTATTTCTCAGTAAGGCACTCCAGAGCTGAACCTCACTGCAATAGTTTGCCTGGAACAAAAAATGTTTAAATATCATGCCAATAAGCAGCTACTATTCTTTACTGTTCTGTATAGAGAATGGCAGCAATGTTCTATTTTCAAAAAGGGATTCCATGCTTACAAATAATTCATTGATAATATTTTGTCTAAAGGCAGTGGAAATACAATTCAACTGGAAGCTTTTGGGGGGCTTTCCAATTTTTAAAAAGTATAATATATCCCTGGCTTTTCATTTACAAGTTTCCTGTGATGGCGTAAAACCAGATACTGACTGAAAAAAGGAAAACTGACTCTGATGTGAACTCTGGCAGTGCCACCCTTTTAAGTCCCATGACTTAGTTGGCTCTCCCAGAATATCAAGGACTGAGAGCTCCATAAACCACTGGAGACCCTGAGGAAGGCTTCTGTCTTCAATTTTCTCCAAATACGAACAGGGAAACCAGGTTCATAGATGTGCTAAATAAGGCTATAATATAAATAGGCTTATAAATGCTAAACACTGCTTCTGTGAGTGAAGATGAGACTAAGTTTTATGAAAATACTGTGCTTGTAATCGGAGTACAGATAAGGAGGACATCCTTCTCTAGAACTGCTGTTCATTTATTTAAAAAATAATTAGAGCATTGTTTTGAGATCTGGTGGCGTAGTGAGCCATGAGAGGTGAACATAGATTCAATCTTGTGCAGAAAGAACAGGCAATATAGTTGGTGTCATTAATCATTTCTTATTCTAGTCTTTGTTGTACATTTTTGTGTGTGTGTCCATACAGATACGAGTTGGCAAACTCATAGGATATTTGCGTGTTGCCACTTTGGCAGTGAAATGAAAAATGAAAAGAATTTTGCAGAAAATGTCAGCAATGCAAAACTTAGTGACATTCTATAAAACTGGGCTAAGCATTATTAGGGAAAAAAAAAATTCTAAGGGATGGTGGAAGTTAAGATTTCTAGGCTCAAAGGAGCTGGATGCTAGATGTTAGATGAAAAACTTAACTATAAAACTGATCACCTAAAGGTCAGCAAAATATTCAAGGCCACACCATTGACTAGATGAAAGAATTGGATGCACATGGAATTGATTTTGCATTTAATACCCTGGACATTTTGGAAAACAGCTTTTCTGCCCAACTATGTTGTGTGGAGGTGAGCTCTAGGTTGAGCAGATGAAGTCTCATGATTTGAAAGATATGAGACTCCAGAAGTGGTTCATTTATGTGTGGAAACTAATGACTCTGAAACAAATGATCTAATCAATATTCTATTATCCAATAGCCTTTTGACTTACATTGGGCCTGGAATGCTTCGATTTCTCTGTATGTTTAATGATAAACTCTCTGCCAAATGGAATCTGGGTGGGAACAGGACTTTTCCATTCTACAAATTCAAAGTAAAACTCCCTGAAAACATCTGGATCAAAGTAAAGAGAGGAAACTGAAATCTCTATAGCCAAGGTACAAGTCAACCCTGCCTCCTTGACTGGATAAATAATGACCCCAGATGCTCTTGAGGACTATTTCTGATAGAGCACTAAAAGAACATTTCTTTAGACTTTTCAACATAATTTCAGGTTTATATTATATTTACTCCTCAGAGTGATATGCCAAATAAGTGGAGACTTCATCCTTATTTTAACACTGTCACAACCATCAGGGTTACTTTACAGATATGAAAAGAGGGTGCTGAAATGAGGTTTTCAGCTGCACACAGCTAGTGAATGATAGGACTTGGCCTGGAACTCAGGTTTTCTGAATTATGTGTTTGTGCTAATTCCACCATACCAGGGTTGCAACAAAGTCTCTACAAAGATAAGCCCCCTAAAATATATACTTCCATCCTATTCCTGTGCATTTACCAAGTCACTCACTGTATAAAGTTTTTGTGTTGTTGGTTGAGGAGAGAGACTGGAGCACTCATAGCTAAGGGCCTTCCTTCAGGGGTTTCCAAGTCGGTCATCAAGTAGCAGCTACCCCTCCCCTCATCTTTCTTCACCTCAAAGTCCAATCATTTCTCAGCTCTGTCCCCAGATGAATATCCAAATCAACACCCTTTCAAAAGTTTCTAGGAAGAAAGCAGATGTGGGATTCATTGTGTCTCAAGTGCTTTTTCTCTTTCTGATTGAATTCAGAGCTTTCCTTTTCATTTGCTAAGTTTCCAGGTCCTGCAAACTCGGAATGTGATTAGTTGCCATGTGTCCATATGATGAAACTCCACTAGTTTTAGGAGAAGCGATTGTGAAATCTCATTGAAATTCATTACAATGGACACTCTCCATAAGGAATGGTTTTAAGGTTCTCAGTTACAGGCGTCTTTTATAACTTTCCTTTTCATTTGCTAAGTTTCCAGGTCCTGCAAACTCGGAATGTGATTAGTTGCCGTGTGTCCATATGATGAAACTCCACTAGTTTTAGGAGAAGCGATTGTGAAATCTCATTGAAATTCATTACAATGGACACTCTCCATAAGGAATGGTTTTAAGGTTCTCAGTTACAGGCGTCTTTTATAGGTGTTCCAATTATCACAGCTGTTCTTACTTGATGGCCCAGGTACATTTTTAAAGTTGGACTTTCTCCTTATATCAATTATACCTCAATAGAGCCATTTTAAAAACTGTGTTCTCCCATCACACACACACACACACACACACACACACACACACACACACTCCACATAATTATCAGAGGAACTTTGAGAACAACAGAAAAAGTTTCACACAAAGTATACAGGTAAGTAGCAGATGTCACAAGTAAGCTTTATCAGGAGTGAGGCAGCATTAACTAAATCTCCTTCCCTTTATAGTAAATTTAACTCCTTTACCCTATATCCCCATTTTCTTCCCATATCTTCCTTGTTCCAAGTGTTCTATCAATTTGTCTATTTATCACATGTTGTCCTTCATCACCCTGATCTTCATGAATAATAATCAATAAGAGAATATGTTTAGAACATTTTGAAAAAAAAGAAAATATCTAAAAATATGTCCACTACTGAAACACAGCTATTTTCATATTTATGTACTCTCTCCTAGTACTGGTATGAAATCAACTATATCTTTATTAAGTTATAAACACAACACCCATACACTTTTATATTCTGCATTTTTATATAATATACACTATAAAAATGTCTGTGTGGTCTTTGTAATTATCATTTTAATGACCATATTCTATTGGGTTGATGTAACATAATTTACTAAGCTCTACTATAAGACATTTAAATTGTTTCCAATTTTTTCATCATTGTAAATAATACCACAGGGAATATCTTCATGAATAAAGGCTGTATGCATTTTAGATTTTTTTTCTTTAGATGCATTAATGCGTTTTCTTTAGATCCTTTTGGATCTCTCAGACTCCAAGAATCAGAGAGACTTTACAGGGATTAGGTATGTGTAATTTAAATAAGAGAAGTGGGATGATAAATATGGTAAATGAGTCAGCTCTTAACTCTGATAGCATTCCCCAAATCTACTTCTCTGACTACCAGTATTACTACATCCATCCATCCATCCATCAAAAGTAGTATTAAAGACAACAGGGCCAAAGTGGAGTCCCTTATGCCAAGCTCCACATCAACAGACTGAGACTTCACTTTTACAGTTTTGACTTTCCCAGAAATGGACTCTTAAAGCAGTCAATCAGGAATCACCTAATCACAGCAGTTAGGCAATCTACTGATAAGCCCCTCCTATTCCCTATAGGTAAAGTAACTCTGCAATAATCAATCTGCTTTTTTTTTTTTGGTCTAATAAAACTTCCTTTTACTTGCTCATTTTTGCCTATAAATATCTTTCCTTTTGTGCAGTTCCTCAAAGCTCCTTTTAATCTGCTAGACTGGATGCTTCCTAATTCATTAATTGTTGAATAGTCAACAAGATCTTTAAAATTATTATTTATTATTTATTAACCCTGGACTGGGAGGCTTGGCGTGCTTCGATTCATGGGGTCGCAAAGAGTCGGACACAACTGAGTGACTGAACTGAACTGAACTGAACCCTGGACTAAGTGCCATAATCAATGACTAAAACAGAAGTCACAGTTTCATAAGGCTTTAAGCCAGCTGGTGAAACCCTTGAACTGTTATATTGTTATTTAATGTGTAATGCTTAGTGATGACACTAAGAAAGAAAGTGAGGGGATGAAGATACTACTGAAGTGGTCTAGGCAACAATTTTCATGGAGAAAATAGAGCTTGGGATAAATTTTAAAAGATGAGTTGGGGGTTGAATTTAAATAGAATGAAAATATCATATGATTTTAATATTTGGTACACTTCTCAGTGCCAAATCTTAGGGACCTTAACTTTTTAAGAATTTTTTTTTAATGCTTTTAATCAAAGTTCTCTAACTCTTCAGGATGACAAATATGAAGGAATTCCTCTTCAACCAATGAAAATCTTTATGACTCTCTGTTTTCCCTTAAGATTTAAAGTCAATTTCTGAGCAAAGTAGGAGGATTTGAGCTCTTGATTAGATTAGGGGGAAGTGCTCTGTTCTCTGAGATATTTAAAATCCATTCAAAATAATCTCCTGGCCTAGACATATGGAGAAAACCAGGCAGGGGCAAGAAAGTGGAATATCATTAACCTTCCCCATAACGGTTGCCAGTCTGCTAACATGATCCACAAAATGCAGCTTTTGACTTCTCCAGTAACCAGAGCACAGAGGCTTGTTTCCAATAAGTTCAACCATTGTGAAGAATGCTTGGTGGGTCTATAAAGTAATTTAAAATTTACCTGAAACTCTGCAATCTAATCAATAACACCAGAGGCCTTACTCAAATAGACCATCAACAAAAATCACTAATTTCCTGTTCTAACAAAGAATGAATGGCCACTTCCCCTCTCCCTCCAGGTCTCAGTCATGTGGGTTTTCTCATTAAATATCAGATATAGTAAGAGTTCAAGTATTTTCTCTAAAAAATGTTCATGTTTTTCCTTTCACTCTTCCCCTCTTTTCTCTTAAAGTCTTTAATACTTATTTTTAATTATTTAATTTCTTTACTGCATTATTTAAAGAAAAGACAACTCTGAGCATGCAGTATTCATGAAAAAAGTATGACTCCATGTAAACTTGAAGAAAATTATGCAACACCACACTGCAGTAGATTATTTAGTACAGAATATTTTGCAAACTCTAATTATCTTTTTCCTTAATGTATCCTCTTGCAAATATGGACTAAATGGCCATTTTGCTTATTGTATCAGATAAATACCAGTGAAGAAAAAAGGTTTTCAGGGGCTTGAAGAAAGGTGATATAAGTAAAGGTATATCCCTGTTTTCTGTTAAAAGCATTTAGAAATGGGTCAAGATAAAGATCTGGTAAAGAATCCACCTGCAATGTGGGATACTTGGGTTTGATCTCTGGGTTGGGAAGATCCCCTGGAGAAAGGAATAGCTACCCACTCCAATATTCTGGCCTGGAGAAACCATGGACTGTATAGTCCATGGGGTTGCAAAGGGTCGGACATGATTGAGCGACTTTCACTTTCACTTTCAAAGACAAGACTAGAAATATTCATCACAGTATTTAACTATAGTTTTCATTGAATCTTTCTGCCAACATAAAATGGGATAGCAGTAGCACTGGAAACAAATACAATTGTAAAACTGCATGGTTAGCTTACAGCTATGACACATTCTTTAACTAAAAGTTTAATTTCCTCAAAGCTCAAGATAGCTGTACTTTAAAAACAAAAAGTTCTTTTTGGATTGGATGAGTATAAACGACTGCAGAAAACAATAAAATAGATAAAAATATTTCATAACTTCCTCTAATATTTTTAACCTTTAATCATTATCTGGGCTTTTGTTTTTAATCCCCTCTATTCTCTCCTCTTCCATTCTTTCTCTTTTATTATACATTAAGCAAATTAAACATGTGTATATGAGCAATATAGATATCTATACATATATACTTTTTATCCTAATTTAATGTTTCGTTTTCATTTATATATTCCAAATAGACTTGATTTCCCTATTATTTTTTAAATATGTCTTTTCATGGCTGCAAGAGAGTATATCAAATGAATATACTGCACACACACACACTGTATAGACATACATATGAAAGTGAAAAAGTGTTAGTTGTTCAGTTGTGGCCAACTCTTTGTGATCCCATGTATCGTAGCTCACCAGACTCCTCCATCCCTGGAATTTTCCAGGCAAGAAAACTGAAGTGGGTAGCCATTCCCTTCTCCAAGGGGATCTTCCCAACCCAGGGATCAAACCAGGGTCTCCTGCGTTGCAGGCAGATTCTTTACCATCTGAGCCACCAGGGGAACCCACACACATATAACCATTATTCTATTGTGGACAATACAAGCCATTTCCAACTAGGGGGGAGTATGTCATAGATTATAGATAATGCTATACAGACATCTGCATAGAGGCACATCTTCTTGGTTCAGTGATTTTCACAAAGCAAGGATCATAGTCTCAAAATAACATATGACGTAGCCTGACTATACATGGAAGTCAGGAAATATTAAAAGCTCTATAAATGAAGCTATTCTAGACGGTGTAAATACTGCAGAAGATCTGGGTATAAAGACCAGATGTAGCACTTGTAGGATATTGGGAAAGTTCCTTAAACCTTGTGTATGTGTGTGTATCTTTATCTGTAAAAGGTATAATTCTAGGGCCTACTTCATAAATCTGCAGTGAAGATTCAATAAAATAATTTCTGAAAAGAGATTTAATATGTTACTTCTCATAGTAGTTTCTTACTAAGAACTAGCAGTGAATATTATGAACGTTCTATGAACTATGTTTTACAAAATACTTCTGAATGCTCTAAAGTGGTATTTCAATTTCTCCCTGCAAACATTTTAACAGTTTTTCAATGGAACACGTGTGAGTAAAGAACAACTCAACCTTCAGAGTTGATTTCATTGATTTTGTTAGCATACTAGCTATATCATTTATCTGCTTTTTCATTTTATGCTGCAAACACCCAAATCCAACAGCCTTGTGAGTAGCACAGAGAAAGGATCGCACAAAGTCACTCTCCATAGATGGTGCCTTCTGATTCCCCCAGATCCATATATATCTCCTTCCATGCTGGACCAAACTTCTCCAAGTGGGTCAGGGGATGCAGGGACTTCCCTGGAAGCTCAGTGGTAAAGAATCCACCTGCCAATGCAGGAGATGCGGGTCTGATACCTGGGTCAGGAAGATCCCCTGGAGAAGGGAATGGTAGCTCACTACAGTATTCTTGCCTGGAGAAAACCATGGACAGAGTAGCTTCAAAGAGTCAGACATGATTTAGTGACTAAACAAAAACAGAGATCCAAGGCAAAAATGCTGGTAAACCTGTCAGAGCAGTCACAGATTAATAGACCTGTTCTCTCTTAGTGACCAGATTCATTTTGGAGGTTCTGTCTGGAATAAGAATCTGACCATGAGCAGGTGTTTCAGTTCAGTTCAGTCGCTCAGTCGTGTCCGACTCTTTGTGACCCCTTGAATCGCAGCATGCCAGGCCTCCCTGTCCATCACCAACTCCCGGAGTTCACTCAGACTCACGTCCATTGAGTCAGTGATGCCATCCAGCCATCTCATCCTCTGTCCTCCCCTTCTCCTCCTGCCCCCAATCCTTCCCAGCATCAGAGTCTTTTCCAATGAGTCAACTCTTTGCATGAGGTGGCCAAAGTACTAGAGTTTCAGCTTTAGCATCATTCCTTCCAAAGAAATCCCAGGGCTGATCTCCTTCAGAATGGACTGGTTGGATCTCCTTGCAGTCCAAGGGACTCTCAAGAGTCTTCTCCAGAATCACAGTTCAAAAGCATCGATTCTTTGGTGCTCAGCCTTCTTCACAGTCCAACTCTCACATCCATACATGACCACAGGAAAAACCATAGCCTTGACTAGACGGACCTTAGTCGGCAAAGTAAGGTCTCTGCTTTTGAATATGCTATCTAGGTTGGTCATAACTTTTCTTCCAAGGAGTAAGTGTCTTTTAATTTAATGGCTGCAATCACCATCTACAGTGATTTTGGAGCCCCAAAATAAAGTCTGACACTGTTTCCACTGTTTCCCCATCTATTTCCCATGAAGTGATGGAATCAGATGCCATGATCTTTGTTTTCTGAATGTTGAGCTTTAAGCCAACTTTTTCACTCTCTTCTTTTACTTTCATCAAGAGGCTTTTTAGTTCCTCTTCGCTTTCTGCCATAAGGGTGGTATCATCTGCATATCTGAGGTTATTGACATTTCTCCTGGCCATCTTGATTCCAGCAAGTGTCTAAGTGATGCTAAATGACACCTCTGGGAAAACTGATTGGACAGAGCAATTTCGAAGCTGGGCAGATAGCACTTAATAGACAGCAGAGGTGGGGAGTTTCAGATGTGTTTTTCCACTGCCCAGAACATCTTTTAACCTTCATGTCATCATTTGGTGATGAATCTTCAAAAATTCACTCAAGATATTGGCAAAGAACTCTTCCCAAAGCTTGTGCCTCTCTGTCTACAACAATCACAAATTGCACTGCTGCCAACTTTATGCATTTCTTTCCTGCCTCCCCCTCCAAATACGTACCTACCCCTGCCCCTGCAACACACACTCCTTTACATACACACCACACACAAAGAACTTACAACTCCTGAAGGCAAATACCATTTCCAGTACTATTTTCTGTTCCAAGTAACAAGCATGTAATAGGGTGTTTAATCTGTCTGTTGAATGAATAATTCTGGAGTCTTCCATCTTTGATCTAGACTGATGGCTCACATCAATACCAGGAGATGTGCTGATAAATTAGTAATATTGATAGGACTAAAGAGCATGTCTCTTCTGAATTATCTGTGAATGGAATGATATATCTGGGGTTTGCCTAAGACAAATCAGGTTTTATTAGAGTGGGAGCAGAGAAGGAGGTGGCAGAAATGATAGGGATTAGTGGAAAAATTGGCCACAATATTAATAACTATTGAAGCTAGGTAATAAATAAAGAGGAATCAAATATGTCATACTTCCTACATTTCTATTTGAAAATTTCCATTGTTATATTTGAAAATTCCCATAATACAAATAAATGTAGGTATACATATGACACAAACACAAACATAACATATAAAAGCACAACATCAGAAGAGTGACTTTATAATGACAGCATCTTAGAGAAGGGCATCTTTGATGGAACTTCTGATTTTACCTCACATGTCTATTATGTTTTAGGGGACATGATTTGAACGAAGCTCATGGATAGTTTGGTCTTCTCTGAAAGGCAAATACTCCTGTATCTCAGCCCAAACTGGTGGGACTGTAAGAGCTATAAAGTCTCCTTTATACAAAGACCCAAAGGCAGACATTGAACCAAAAATAAGAAAGAGAAACAAACTACAAGCTAGAAAAAGAAAAAGAAACAAACTATAAGCTCTAAACATCGAAAATCTAGCCAATAAAACTCATCTGCAAAGTCCTGGGAGGTGGCAGCATGACTGAGGTGGTGGTATATATGTTTATGTTGGCTGTTTCATTCCCCTAAATGCATTTGACATCTCTAATTAATCCCTTTGGAGCAGTGGTGGCTGGAATTCTCAGCTCAGAACCTTGGCTCATGCCCGCCAAATGGAATCCTGAGATGCTGCACGTACGTGGTAAGAGATACTATTATTTTTCAAGAATAACTGTCTGATGATCTATTAGATAGAGAGATATCTAGCCTGGCTGCACACTGAAATCAATTCAATCAGAGAGCAGGAATCGGGTGTTGATACTTTTAAAAGTTGCCCCAGATGATTCTGCTTTGTTAGACAAATACTCCCAAACGAAAGCCAGCAGCCCCAAGACGTCAGTGGTATAGAGGAGCAAGAAAAGAAAATTGTGCAATTGGTTGCTGAAGTGGCTGCTATGGTCTGGTTCCCAGATAGCTCCCCTCCATGAGAGGGGAGAGACAAAGGCTCTCATTCCCTGAGTGTCCTTTCTAAGACTTGACAGCTGCAGGCGCCCTTCATACCTGAGTCCTGCCTGGACTTGCCTCAACCCAAAGAAGCACCGCATCCAAGCTTGCACTCTCCAGGAGCAGTCCCTATCCAATGGCTGCACAGGTAAAGACGCCTGGCCCCCAGCTTCAACCTGGGGCCTGTCTGAATGGCGTCCCTACTTCAGAGTTCCCCATGGGGTCAACTTTCCCTCTAGCCAATCCTTTCTGGAAAAACCAGCTTCCTCACAGGTATGGTTCTGCATCACGCTCCCCAGTAAACCAGCTTCCTGGAAATCGCCAATTCAGAGACTGTTTCTCAGGGCTTCTGATCAGACTAACATTGGAGGCTCCTTAGAATGCTGCTAGGGCTCAGTAGTTACCCATCTGTATCAAGCGGGGACATGAAATCTTCATATTTGCTTTGCTAAGAGTGATTATTTATAAAAATCAATTACAAACTGGACTAGAGCTGCTTTTCCAAAAGTTTCATCATTTCTACTAGCCATAATAGATGAGAAACTTGAGGCTATGATGCATAATTGATGTACCCAAAATATTACAACTATGAGAAACATTTATCTATAT
>SJYC01071089.1:0-16956 GCA_006408675.1 Madoqua kirkii | reverse complement strand
CTCTTAGCGACCCCATGGGCGGCAACCTACCAGGCTCCTCCGTCCACGGAATTTTCCAGGCAAGAGTACTGGAGTGGGGTGCCATCGCCTTCTCTGAGTTCTGTAACTGATCTACCTTTTTTTCTTTCCTCTATTTTGCAGTGTTGTTAAAGAGAGATTTCCAGGCTGAAGTCTTTTGACTTGCCTCCAACAGGTGGAGGGCAGAAAATGGGACGTGATATTTTGGCTAGGGCTGGGAGAAGGGGAAGCACTGGCTGACTCTTGGTGGGCTTCCAGTGGTATCTCTCCTCATGCCCCGGCCAAGCGTGTGTCTCAGATTGTGGTGCCGGTCAGCATCAACCGTCTAGTCCCGTGTTTCCCAAAGTGCTGAGAGTCTCCCGTTCCCAGAACAGTATGTGACTTTCACTTATGCATGGACATGATAATTATGCTAGATCACACACTGAGAAATGTTATTCCTTTTTCAGTTCTCAGCCATCCCTCCTCACAGTCTCAAGGAGATGCCTCGTTCTCATACTGGAATGTCTCTAAAACCCCTCTAACAGTTGTCAATTTCTCTTTTTAACAAAAAGAGAGAAGACCTCAAAAGCCAGAGCCTTTAGTAGACAGCATTCTCTAGCTCTAATTCAATAGTATTGCTTGATTTATTGTATTGATTTTCAGGGCTGTGTTCTATTTACGGCAATTATACTGTTTGTTCCATCTAGGTGACATCAAATTTGGTTTTGAAGTAAAGAAACGAATCAACATAAAGAACAGTGTGTAAGTAACAGGACAGGAGGCACACGGGAAAGTCAAAGACTGCAGAGGGCAGCAGGAAGCACAGTGACTTGACAAATAGACACCAGTTCTATCTTCTGATTCTGTGATAAATTCTCACACATGTTGTGCCTCTGGTTCTATGAGGGAATTGATCCCTAATGAGTGACTTGAGTCCAGCTGACAGAAAAACAAACGTGCCCCAATTTTCCTGCAACTAGTCAAGTTTTTACTTTATTACATACGTTAAATACCTCATATTGTTCCTCGGAGACAAACAGGAGAAAGAGGAAAATTCCTTTTGTGCCACATAATAGAGTTCTATGTGAAATCCCACCATGGCCCATAGGCAAAATCCCAGAGCTGCCAATGCCATTTCAAAGGAAGTTCTCTATTTCCATATCCCTGCAGGTCAGAGTTAATAGTACTTGGTTTACCTAATTACAACAAATTCTTTCCAATAATAATCCTTACAACTAGCGCTTTTTCTGGCCCTAAGCCAGTGACTCAACAAAGCAAAACCCTGTTATTTCCTTTAGGCAGGAAATCCTTTTGCTATTACCTTGGATATATTTTATAAATTATAATTTTATTTGTATGTTTACCGCCAATCACTGCAATCACACTTCCTGACCTGTGTGAGCTCCCTGAAGGCAGGGCTCAAGGAGCCCTGTGTTGTTCCCTGCTGTATTTTCAGTGCTTGGAACAGTGCCTGCTCTTCAATAAACATTTGTTGATTAACTGGTAGATTCATTAACTGCACTGGTGGGAACAAGTCTTGATTCGAGGGAATGACTCATTTATGTAAAGCCAACTGGAACATCTGTTCAGTGGAGATGCATGTCACAGAAGCAGCTTTCGTCTTCAAGAGGGGGATAAAGAAAGATACTAGCAATGCAGAGTATACTCAGTTTGGGAAATCACCTCTTCCAAAAAGTGCCAGAGATTATTCATCATATTGAAGAGTGAACCATCCTAATTACCTAATTACAACAAATTCTTTCCAATAATAATCCTTACAACTAGCGCTTTTTCTGGCCCTAAGCCAGTGACTCAACAAAGCAAAACCCTGTTATTTCCTTTAGGCAGGAAATCCTTTTGCTATTACCTTGGATATATTTTATAAATTATAATTTTATTTGTATGTTTACTGCCAATCACTGCAATCATACTTCCTGACCTGTGTGAGCTCCCTGAAGGCAGGGCTCAAGGAGCCCTGTGTTGTTCCCTGCTGTATTTTCAGTGCTTGGAACAGTGCCTGCTCTTCAATAAACATTTGTTGATTAACTGGTAGATTCATTAACTGCACTGGTGGGAACAAGTCTTGATTCGAGGGAATGACTCATTTATGTAAAGCCAACTGGAACATCTGTTCAGTGGAGATGCATGTCACAGAAGCAGCTTTTGTCTTCAAGAGGGGGATAAAGAAAGATACTAGCAATGCAGAGTATACTCAGTTTGGGAAATCACCTCTTCCAAAAAGTGCCAGAGATTATTCATCATATTGAAGAGTGGAACCATCCTAGATGGGGAAACGACAAGTGATTATCCGAGGCCATCAGGGAAGCAGACTGGTTGACCACTTTTTGTACACTGCCAACAGCAAAGAGTACTTCTTGAGAAAGAATACAGATTTACATAGTCTTCTGAGGTTATTTTGATTTGAGCTTTGATTTTGTTTTAGCTTAACATTCTGTTGGTTTCACGTATACTTTGGATTTCATACTGCCAACAAAAATTGTTTCCTTTAATTCAATGGGAAATATAAAATCAACAGCAAATTTCAGGATCACAGAATTGTTGGTTTAGAAGAGACTGATTGGGTGGGAGGTGGGAGGGGGCTTCAGGATTGGGAACTCATGTACAACCCGTGGCGGATTCATGTCAATGTATGGCAAAACCAATACAGTATTATAAAGTAAAATAAAAAATCAAATAAATAAATAAATAAATAAAGAAGAGACTGATCCCTCAAATCCTACCTGTTTTCACAACATTTTGTTTTCTCAGCAGGTGTTCATTTCCATGTTGGAGAGCATCAGTGATACAGTGTGCAGGCTCTTCTCTCAAGAGGTGTAATCACAGCTGTGTGGAGAAGATAGACAGGCAAGCCAGCAACCACAATTCATATGTGCAATAGATCCTGTAAGAGGAGAAAGTACCTACTCCTGTTGGAGCATGTGGGAGAGGCATGTACCCCATCTCTATGTGCAGAGTGGGGGCCAGTAGGAGCCTTTGGGATGATGCCAACAACCTAAGTACCAGTGCTTAGCCAGTTCAGTTCAGTTCCATCGCTCAGTCATGTCTGACTCTTTGCGACCCCAGGGACTGCAGCACGCCAGGCCTCCCTGTCCATCACCAACTCCTGGAGCTTACCCAAACTCATCTCTATTGAGTCAGTGATGCCATCCAACCATCTCATCCCCTGTCATCCCCTTCTCCTCCCACCTTCAATCTTTCCCAGCATCAGAGTCTTTTCCAAGGAGTCAGTTCTTTGCATCAGGTGGCCAAAGTACTGGAGTTTCAGCTTCAGCATCAGTCCTTCCAATGTATATTCAGGACTGATAGCAAGAAGGCAGCCATCTGCAAACTAAGAAGCAGGCTTTCACGAGACATTGAAGCTTCAGGCACCTTGATCTTGGATTTCCCAGCTTCCAGAACTATGACAAAGGAATGTTTATGATTTCAACTACCCATTCTATGGTATTTGTTGTAAGCTAAGACAGTGATGATGAACTTTAGCCAGTTATTATGTAAGTATAATCTGACCTGCTGCTTCCAGCCTAAAAGAGTCAGAGTGCCTTCTCTGTTATCCCAATAAAACCTTTTCCAACCCAAAGTAAAGTCTGGCCAGGGACCCTCATGCAGTGCTTGGGCCAGACACTGAGTGATACAAAGAAAAATTGAAAATACTCCCCTCCTCTAGATAGCATTGGAGTTCATGCTGCTGTCAACTGTTAGCATAGCACAGCACATTGCAATGAGCAGTGTTTAGAGTTCACATACTTTTTAAACCTGGTTCTTATTCTCAGATGAAAAGAGAGAGAACTCTTTTTGTATCACAGGCTGTCTTTGAACAAAACACTGGTAGTGGGGAGGGGAGAAAAAGGAGACATAATCAAAATATGCCTTCTGCATTTTCCTAAGAAATTCTTGGAAGATGCTATCCATTCTTCTTTAGGAGAAAATAGAACAACTGATTTAATTTTTTAGAAGCATATTGATTTTTGAATAATTTATAGGAAATTAATTGCTACATGGATTGTTCTTTTCCTTAGATTAAAAAATAGTTTATATTTCAAATAGTTTAAGACTCACAGGATGCTGCAAAAATAGTACAAAAGATTCCCACATACTCTTTACCCAGCTTCCCTAATTACATTATGTACACAACTATACAACACTGTCAAAATCAGTTTTCCTTAGATTTTAATAGGTAAATTTATAAATGAGAAAAGTTTCTTTATTGTACATTTGTTCATTTCTAAATGCATTAATTTCCCAGGCTTAGTGATTGAAAGTTGACTGAAACATGGTTCATTCCCTCAAGGAATTCATTATCTGGTGGGGAAAATGGATGAGGGTGCCATGTAAGTTCTAGGACACAGTTCTACCAGAAACTGGAGGACATCTCCAAAGATTCTGTGACCACACAGATTCCTTAAAGACAAGCCTGATTGACCTGAATTACACAAAAAGACCAGAGAATGTTTCAGGCCCAGGAACTGCATATGCTTAGTCCCACCAATATAAGATAGCAGGACTCCTCCAGAGATCCAAACGAAGTCAGTTTGGAAGGATCAAAGAGCAAACAGCATGTGTGTGCTTTGGGCAAGAGGAGGAGGCGAAGGGAAAAAAAGGACAGTAGATAAGGCAAGGTAGGCTCAAGCAGGAGGTGATATAATTATGGCTGATTTGCAGTGTTGTATGGTAGAAACCAACACATTGTATACCAATTTCCCCCAATTAAATTAAAAATTAAAAAAAAAACACAATTTTTTTAAAGTTACAACAGGCTGTCAGGGGCCATATAATGAAAGGTCCTGCTTGCTGCTGCTGCTGCTGCTGCTGCTAAGTCGCTTCAGTCGTGTTCGACACTGTGCAACCCCATAGACGGCAGCCCACCAGGTTCCCCTGTCCCTGGGATTCTCTAGGCAAGAACCCTGGCGTGGGTTGCCATTTCCTTCTCCAATGCATGAAGGTGAAAAGTGAAAGTGAAGTTGCTCAGTCATGTCTGACTCTTTGCAACCCCATGAACTGCAGCCTACCAGGCTCCTCCATCCATGGGATTTTCCAGGCAAGAGTGCTGGAGTGGAGTGCCATTGCCTTCTCCACCTGCTTGCTACTACCATTGAACGTTAACCTAAAATTCAAGGTGAGCCACTCGGGGCTTTGAGCAGAGAAGTAATATGTAGTAATATCTGCATTTTAGAATGATTGCTCTGACAGCATTGTGGAAGATGGAGTGAGAAAAAGATCCAAGGCCAAGAGATGAGAGGTGGAGATTTGGGAGGAAATTTACCCTTAAATACATTAACATAAGGTGGAATTATCCAGTTGACTATATAAAGATACACACACACACACACATATGACAGCAAGGAGATCAAACCAGTCAATCCTAAAAGAAATCAGCCCTGAGTATTCATTGGAAGAACTGATGCTGAAGCTGAATCTTCAATACTTTGGCCACCTGATGTGAAGAGCCAACTCATTGGAAAAGACCCTGATGTTGGGAAAGATTGAAGGTGGGAAGAGAAGGGGCCAACAGAGGATGAGATGGTTGGAGGGCATCATCAACTCAAAGAACATGGTCAAACTTTGATCAAACTCTGGAAAATCGAAGAGGACAAGGAAGCTTGGCATGCTGCAGTCTATCGGGGTGCAAAGAGTTGAACACAACTGAGCAACTGAACAACAAAAAATGTATATATATATACATGTAGCTGTTCTTCCCAGGTGGCTCAGTGGTAAAGAATCTGCCTGTCAGTGCAAGAGGCACAAGATAAGTGGGTTCAATCCCTGTTGGGAATGGCAACTTGCTCCAGTATTTTTGCCTGAAAAATTCCATGGACAGAGGAGCCTGGCAGGCTACAGTCCATGAAGCAGCAAAGAGTCAGACATGACTGAGGGACTGAGCATACATACATACATACAGCTAATTATAGTGATAAAATTATTAATTATTAATTAATGATATAATAGTTTATTATATATATATATATATATATAATCATTTAAACCTTCCATACCTGGTTAGAGCTGCAACTTTGTCTGATATGAGAAAACCAAGCTAAAGAAAGTTCTTATCGTTCAATTCAGTTTGCTCCTTTGACAACAGGAAATCTCCACCAAAACATCAACTTGGGCGATCACCTTTGCTCCCCCAGAGTCATGCAGATAGTAGGGGCCCAGTATTTCCTAAACGAATGCATGACCAATCTGTTAGTTTCCTAGGTTATTTAAGGTTTTCCCATTTTGATCTCTTTCTTCTCACTGGCTGATGTCCCATCTATATGACCCCAATCCCCATTTATTTCCTTTTCCTCTTTATTCTTAGTCATGTGACAACACCCACTTGAGTAGCTTGACAGACAGAGCCCTCCTCATCCAGCACAAGTTAGAATGGCAAGGGATACCCAGTACCCAGTTTGTCTGCTGAGAGAAGAGGAGGTAGTGTTTCCTGGAGGCAAAGCACACAGTCATCAGCCCATGGATGCCGCCCTTGCACCTCAGAAGCAAGAAACTTCACATCTCTGGCCTCTGACTTGTTCCCCATAGATGGGAACACAGTATTTGTCTTTGTTCACCGTTTCTAGTTTTATGTAGTTTCTAAGATATTACATAGTATCTCTACTCCAACAAAAACAGAATATGACAAACAGTAATTTTTGAAAAGTGCACTCAAAGAAATTGAGTTATACAACTGCCTGGAGAATCCCATGGACAAAAGAGCCTGGCGGGCTATAATCCGTAGGGTTGCAGAGTTGGACATGATTGAAGTGACTTAGCACGTGCATGTGCACGCACACACACATACACAAGGTTTTTCAACTGAATCTTGGTAAGGATTTTGGCTAATGAAATTCCTTTATGTTATTGTTATCTAATAATAAGCAAACACCCACACAAAACTTGGCAGCATACACGAACCATTAATTCATCCTTCTATTGATTGAACAAATACTCCTTGGGTACCTGGTGATACTACAGCAAAATGAAGAGCTTGCTTTTCTGGAATTTACATTCTGATGGAGTGAGGGGTTGGGAAAACAAACACACCTTGTAAGAGGGTGCTGAGCTCCAAGGGGGTAAAGTGTCTGAGCCACACGCTGGTAGTGGTCACTGTCATTGTCCTCAAAAGAAAGTTCTTATCATTCAATTCAGTTTGCTCCTTTGACAACAGGAAATCTCCACCAAAACATCAACTTGGGCGATCACCTTTGCTCCCCCAGAGTCATGCAGATAGTAGGGGCCCAGTATTTCCTAAACGAATGCATGACCAATCTGTTAGTTTCCTAGGTTATTTAAGGTTTTCCCATTTTGATCTCTTTCTTCTCACTGGCTGATGTCCCATCTATATGACCCCAATCCCCATTTATTTCCTTTTCCTCTTTATTCTTAGTCATGTGACAACACCCACTTGAGTAGCTTGACAGACAGAGCCCTCCTCATCCAGCACAAGTTAGAATGGCAAGGGATACCCAGTACCCAGTTTGTCTGCTGAGAGAAGAGGAGGTAGTGTTTCCTGGAGGCAAAGCACACAGTCATCAGCCCATGGATGCCGCCCTTGCACCTCAGAAGCAAGAAACTTCACATCTCTGGCCTCTGACTTGTTCCCCATAGATGGGAACACAGTATTTGTCTTTGTTCACCGTTTCTAGTTTTATGTAGTTTCTAAGATATTACATAGTATCTCTACTCCAACAAAAACAGAATATGACAAACAGTAATTTTTGAAAAGTGCACTCAAAGAAATTGAGTTATACAACTGCCTGGAGAATCCCATGGACAAAAGAGCCTGGCGGGCTATAATCCGTAGGGTTGCAGAGTTGGACATGATTGAAGTGACTTAGCACGTGCATGTGCACGCACACACACATACACAAGGTTTTTCAACTGAATCTTGGTAAGGATTTTGGCTAATGAAATTCCTTTATGTTATTGTTATCTAATAATAAGCAAACACCCACACAAAACTTGGCAGCATACACGAACCATTAATTCATCCTTCTATTGATTGAACAAATACTCCTTAGGTACCTGGTGATACTACAGCAAAATGAAGAGCTTGCTTTTCTGGAATTTACATTCTGATGGAGTAGGGGTTGGGAAAACAAACACACCTTGTAAGAGGGTGCTGAGCTCCAAGGGGGTAAAGTGTCTGAGCCACACGCTGGTAGTGGTCACTGTCATTGTCCTCATTCCCATGTCTGCAGCACACTTGACAGCTCCCAGTGTTCTCTCACTCGTTATTTCATTCTTCACATTAGAGGGAGGGCAGATGTTCTGGTAGAAAGGAAAATGAAGTTCAGAGCATGCCACATCATGTGGCCAGGCTGTCCAGTAATTAAACTCTAGAGTTTGGCTTTAGAAACACTTAACCCAAGAAAAATCTTAACCCAAGACAACCCAAGGAGATGTCTTGATCACTTTTGGGCTGACAAACTGATTGCATTTCAAGTAACACCCATGCAACCATCAAACAGCTCTTTGCATTTTTTTCCAAACTGCTAAGAAGGACCTTATTCACAGTGAAAGGAGCTGTAGGAATGAAAAGCAGTAAAGACAGGCACAAACTTGGCCTCTGAGCCTAGAGGGACACTCCCAAGTACATTCTCAGGGGTGGGGTGGCCCAGAGAGATGCATCCCCAAGTTCCTTCCCTACCCTGGGAAGCTCCTTCCCTACCTTGGGAAGCTCCTTCCCTACCTTGAGAAACTCCTTCCCTACCTTGGGAAGCCCCCTTAAAAGGGCTGCCATTTGATTCTGAAACTTCTAGATTTGGAAGAGCCTGTATTATCCTTCAGAAAGGGTTAATCGGTAGATGAATATTCACTAACCAGCTAAATAAAGAGATGATTTTAATAATCTAAAAGTCATTTTGCTTTAGGATGCAACCCTATGCTGTCTGTGTTATTTCTGCACTCATTTGTCAGGTTTCTGCCAATAAAAAGGTGTTTCACTAGAGCACATCCTTTTTGTTAACAGAAAGGTATCCCTTTATTTTTGGAAAACAGACAGAGCTTGGTGACTGCGGGGAAGCTCCTTGCTACTGACTAATTTATGTATGTGCCCAACTGTTCACTGAGGTAGATAATGCAACTCCTTGAAAATGCTGACACGGGAACTCTACTGGCCCCTTGTACTTCTTTGGTTTAACAAGACAGCAGAGTTATCGAGTTTAAAGGTGACACCTTCTGACCCCCAAAGTCTGTCTGAAGTCCAGAACCAGATGTGCTATCATACTGATAAACTCTATTTCCTGCAAATATAACAAATACTTTCCAGCTTGATTCAGGTAATAGTATCTCTGCATGTCAGGCACGTTGGAAAAGCTGGCTTTGTTTGGAAACGTAATCCTGGAAGTTTTTGTGAGGATGATTCTCAGGATGAGAAGACAAATGAGATCTCGACACTTAGGCCATCTTTGCTTTTCTTTAGTCACGTGATATGAGAAGGTGCGTGGCTCCCCGGGTAGCTGTTACACTACTTTGTGCTTGTAAAATTTGAGTTTTCTGCTCTTATGTTTTGTACTGTTTGAGTTAGTAAAAAATAAACACAGGAAGAAAAATATATTTGGCAAACGGATCCCAGCAAGATATTGCAAAGGCAATATCTGCTATTGTCTCTTTAATACAGAGCTGTGTCAAGGATGAAGAAAAACTATCTCCTCTGACATGTATCTATGCTTACTTTTATTGTGGCAAATATGATTATAATTACGACATGTTTCTATCTTTTCAGACATCTCTCAAGGAGATGACAATATATTTTGCATAGTTTTAGAGCAGCTGAGCCATGGTTTAGGAAAATGATTTTCTCAGGGGACTGAAGGCATGATTGAATGGATGATAGTGGGGCTACTGATTTTTAGAAGTTGGCCCTACCCTTCCAGCTGGCATGTTTCAGACTGGTTATTATCAGGAGAAACCCATTCATTTGATGAAAGAGTGAGGTCATTGAGATGTCGCCACCCTTCCTACACTTACAATGCTGAGACCTTTTCTACCAGTGTCAGATGCCAAAAGCTGGCAATGGGTGGAGTCTCCCAACCAAACTGAACCAGGAGACTTGTCTTCTGGAGAAAGTTGATTTCATACTCCACATGCAAAGAACTAAAGACAGTATGTAGGAGACAGCCTTGGATAAGGGGAATTGCAGATTTATAGAATTTTCAAATAATCGAGAAAATCAGAGATCACCTAAATCAACCGAATTGTGTACCAGTGGAAAAAACCTTTGAAATTACATCACCTTTCTTCCCCCACCCATTCTCCACAATGGTGAAAATTAGATTGTTTTAAGGAAGCATTACATGCAATAATCTTGAGCATTATCTGATAGAGCAATTTCCTATTCTGGCTCAAATTCTATAAGTAAGTGCTTTTCTCAAATTCCAATCCCCAAATCCTGCTTTTTATATCTCTAAAAAGAGGAAAAATAAATTCAAGGTTAGTATTTTTCCCCTGTTCCTATTTAGTGTCAACAGTTCGTAGTATCACTCATGATAGAATAGTACTTGGTGATCAAAGCAGGTGATCATATATGTTTTCGCATGAATGAATGAATTGCAGTTGATGTCTTCTTTGTTCTAGGTGTTTGAGGACCACTGAAATTAACCACTAGAGTATTTATTTTCAATGAAGCTACAGGTAAAAAGAAGGAACAATATACAAAAATAAATTAGAAGCATACAAGTAGAAAGTAACTTATGCTTATATATATCAGCTCATTTAAGCTGTACAACAGCCAAACAGGTAAATATTATTATTATTCCTATTTTACAGATACAAGCAAAAACTAACCAGGACATCTTTAGGAAGAAGAGATATTTGAAGTTTACTTAAAAATAAACAAGATCTTGGTTTCTTAGGGATAAAAAAGTGCAAGGAACTGTTAGGGTTTGAGATTTTCCTTACATGCAGGCTAGCAAGTTAACCTGCTCTAGTTTTGATTCCGGTAGAAGACATGAGACTCTAGGTGTGAGGAACAAAGAAGAGTTTATTATTCACACTGAGAGCTTGCTTTCGTGGCAGGATCCCCATTATTAGCTGTCACCTATTTCTGGGGTGCCATCTGCAGGTGTCAGTAGTGAAGATATACCACTTCATTTGCCTTGCACAGATCTTTTTATCTTTCACAGTTGTCTCCAGACGGGAAAGCCAGAAGAATGGATCTACTTATATGTCACTGTGGCACTTGGAAGAAAGTATGCTAGCGGAAGTATGTTTCTAGTGGTGAGGAAAAGACTTTGGGTGAATTCTAAGCTAGTCCAGAAGTGAGTTAAATTCCTAATCATTTTAATGTTCTCTTTATTTGAGTAGAGGAGAAAAGTAAAGGAGAAAGAGAATGTTTCTCAAGCCCTAGTGGGGTTTTGCACACATTTCACTATGGTACTGTATTAGTCTGATATGTTGGGCCTCCATAACAGAATACCAAAGACTGGCTAGCTTAAGCAACAGAAGTTTATTTCCTCATCTTTCTGGAGACTGGAAATAAAAAATCAATGCATAAGCAGGGTTGATGTCTGGTGAAAGCGTTCCCCTTGGGTTGCATATGGCTGCTTCTGTCTGCTCATAGGAGTTTTTCCTTGGTGCAAATGCACAGAGGAAAGGGAGGGAAAGAGAGAGCAAGAGAGAGACAGCATGCTTTCTATTATCTTTTCTTATAATGACACTAATCCTATTGGGTCAGGGCCCCAACTTTATGACTTCATTTAACTTTACCTACTAAAAATTTAACTTTACCCCGGGGAGTTCCCTGGTGGTCCAGTGCCTCAGACTCCACGCTCCTGATGCCGGGGGCCTGAGTTTCATCCATGATCAGGGAACAAGATTCCACATCCCACAACTAAAGATCCCACATATCATAAAGAAGATCAAAGATCCTGCCTGCTGCACCTGAAACCCAGGGCAACCAAATAAATAAATGAATAAATAAATATTGTTTTAAACAGACTCTACCTCCAAGTACAGTCACCTCAGGGGTAAGGGCTTAAACGTATGAACTAGAGGTAGGGAATAGGTGGAGGCAGACAAAAATTGGTCCAGAGCAATATCATGTAATCCTTAATCAGTTCCAGAAGGTCTTGGTTTCCATTATACAGATGGGGAAACTGGCTCAAAAAGGTTCAGTGAATTGTGCCAGGTCATGAAACTGGTAAGTGGAACACCTAAGAATGAAACATTGTTCTGGTTTAAAGCTCATTTGGTTTTCAGCATCACAGGCTACCTTGCAGCGGTCATTTGCTAATATCTCCAATATACTAAACACTCAGAAGTATCAGCAACTTTGCCATAGACTTTACAAGGTAAAAATTTTGATCGCTCAACAACAAACACAGAGAAGTTAAATGACTTGCCAAAAAAACACACTTAGAAAATAGAATAGTCAAAAATTTAAATTCAGGTTAATTGTACTCTAAAGCTAACATTTTTGTTCTGTTCCTCTACTGTGAACTTCTGGGGTTTGTCAGTTACTTAATAATCAATATTTTAATTACAATGTATTATAAACCAGCATAATTCCAACTTTCTATAACTATGTTAATTTCATAACATGAAAAAAAATTCACAGAACATTGATCGGCTGTGAAGTTTCAATATATATAAAAGGCAAAAGACATCAAAATCAAATTTATGTTGGTTTGTGCCTGAAATTCTATGTTATAGGGAAGTCAGTGTGAATTGCAATCATATGGAAGAAACATTAATTGGTATTGGGGCTGAAGGCCATGAGTCTCAGTACAGTATCTTTCATTTCAAAGTTGTGTCTGGCCCAGTTAAAGTTATGTTTTCCACCCAAAGGTGGCAGCACAGGTTCTATAGCTTGGTGTGCTTTTGCCTGCGTTTGACACAGCAAAGTCTTTGTGAGCTTCAAGGACCTTAAAGATCATCTAGAACAGTCCCATCATTTTGAAGCAGAGGAACCTGAGGCTGAGAAAGATCTGATGACCTGCTGAACACCCCACAACTTTCAGAACCATATCCCAAACTAGAATGCAAGTTACCCAAACTTAGACCTGTCTTCACTATGCTAAGCTCTCCTTAGCTCTGTAACACATTCACAGTTGACAGGCAAAGATGAGAGAGTAAACTTAAGCTTGAAAGAGGAAAGGTAGAAAGAAAGGAAAGAGAAAGAAAAGCAAGAAAGATAGATATTAGACTCAGGAAAAAATTATTTGACACAAACTTAAAGTCTTTAAGCAAGCTGTAACTTCATAGCAACTTCAGAAACTTACTTCCATTTGTAAAATAGGTCTCCTGTTCTAGGGAACAGTTTGGAATCCCTTATTGTACACAACATCAAACGTACACGGGCCAGATATACTGAACTGGCAACACCTGGGAGCTTGTTGGATACATAGGGCTTCAGCCCTCTTTCCTCCAGAACTGCCGAATCAGAATCTGTATTTTACAAGATTCCCAGGAGATTCACAGTCACATCAAAGTTGGAGAAATACTGGCTCGGAGTTTAGCATGGTTCTCAAGTGTGATCACTGGACCAGCGGCATCAGCATCACCAACTAAATCAGAAACTGGGTGGAGCCCAGCAATCTGTTTATTACAGGCCCTCCTGGTGATTCAGATGCATGATGAAATTTGAGGACCCTGCTCTGAACTTTCTGACTCCTTTGCCCTCAAAAGTCCTCCATCTCTGTAACTATAACTGTTGGACTTGCTCTATATTGTTTTTTACATCCAGATACCATTGCTTGTTTTCTTCCCTTTGGCCTGAGTGCTTTATAACAGTCCTACTCAAATAAATGGCTTAGCTTCTATTTGTTGACTTAATTATGCACACACACACATACAGATCTATATAATTGCTGCTAAGTGACTAATTTCCTGGTTAAGGTACCAGTAGGAGCCGTTAACTAGTTAGGCAGAATGACAGTGCCTGAAATGGGAACATTCAAACTTTCAGGATTTACTGAAGAGGAGATTGTGATGAAACTTGTTGTTACTTTGCTCTGGCCCCAGTCCACAGGGATGAATGCATGGGGACTTCGGGATTCCCATCAGGAACCTATGAAGTTACCAAAAGTCAGAAACCTTCTGAAACAAAATATTGAATTGGGGTGCATTTAGAGAAGCACATGGAAGAACACAGCACTACTTATTCTCCCAACAGAAGAATATTGAGACGCAGATGTTACTCCGGGAAACAAAGGTCTTCACAACCCTGTTTTTATGCTGCAAGTATTTTCTGCAGCAAAGGCAGTGCTCTCTCAGACTATGGGGCTCAGAAAAATTTAAATGCAGTAAAACTCTATCTGTATAATAGAACTATGGTGCCTCCAGCATGGGGATAAAAGCTCAACACTGGACATTTTCAGGCACCAGCTTAGTGGTAAAAGAGGAATAAGGTGAAAAGTTGAAATTATTATTATTTTGTTTTTGTTCAACAACTGGGTATTAGGGAAAGGCCCAACTGGAAATCAAATTTTTAAAAACAATTTATCCCCCATAGCAAGTAGTTTATTTCCTCATTTGTAAAACAAAGATATAATTTCCCTGTCTACCTCTTCTAAATGTTAATAGAATCAAGTGAGATTACATATATAAAAGAATTTTATAAATGTGTTTTACATATGTAGATATGTAATGTATAGCCATTATCATAAAACTATCATTAAATATTATTATTTTCTTTACTGGGGAATTTTCAAGGCTTCTTTTCCTGTTCATAACTAATACACAAGAAGAAATACTATGGTTGTGTAATCTAAATGAGCAAGCGTTGGCAAGCTTTTCCTCTGAACTGCCAGATAGGAAAGGTTTTTGGCTTATGGGCCATATGATTGCAACTGCTCAACTCTGTCACAGTTACTGGAGAATAGTAGCTATAGGTACACACTCATGGGCATGGCTGTGTTTCTGTAAAACTTTATTTTAAAAAACCAGTGGCAGGTGGAATTTGACACTATAATCTGCCTACTCCTCACCTAGAGTGTTGGCTTGAGTCTTAACATTCTGATACATTTCTGTCATACTTGGAAGAAAAATAAAGCTCCTTTATTTTTGATTGAAAGTTCCTTTAGTGTGGTGTTTTGGAAGGAGAAAGGAAAGCTTTAAGTAAAGGTAATGGTGAGAATTCTATTCAAATTAACAATTATTTATTGCATGTCTGCTGTATCAACCACTGTCCCTGCCTATGGGATTGTAATGTTGAATAAGCCTATCCCTAACCCCTTCACTTGCCTGCTAAATCACTTCAGTCATGTCTGGCTCTTTGTGATCCTATGGACTGTAGCCCTCCAGGCTCCTCTGTCCGTGGGATTCTCCAGGCAAGAAATGAATACTGGAGTGAGCTGCCATGCTCTCTCCAGGGGATCTTCTTGACTCGAGTCTCTTGTGTCTCCTGACTCCATCACAGTGTTTGTCATCTAGACCATAGCAGAGATTCCACAGGTGGAGACATGTGGGTTGGGCTGAGAAAGGGCATAGTTTTGAACAGTAAGCTGCGATGGCAGAATAGATCAGCTTGAGCACTTACTATAGGTTCAGGGCTGTGCTGGTTACCATGGGGAGAGACATGATTGTGTTACCCATGGTGATCAACACAGCCCACAGTCTACAGCTTACTAGTTGTTGGAATTAATAAGCAATGCAGACCAAATATTAAAGACAATAAGTAAGGACTAGACTGAGTATGTGGAGAAGGCAATGGCACCCCACTCTAGTGTTCCTGCCTGGAGAATCACAGAGACGGTGGAGCTGGTGGGCTGCAGTCCATGGGGTCACTAAGACTTGGACACGACTGAGCAACTTTACTTTCACTTTTCACTTTCATGCATTGGAGAAGGAAATGGCAACCCACTCCAGTGTTCTTGCCTAGAGAATCCCAGGGATGGGGGACCCTGGCTGGCTGCTGTCTATGGGGTTGCACAGAGTCAGACCCGCCTGAAGCAACTTAGCAGTAGCAGCAGCAGACTGATTATGAGACAGAGAAGGCTTCATTAAGGAGGAGGGACTAACTTTGAGGGTCTGGGAAAGGCTCAGGTTCACCTTCCTCTGAAGGTTGACAGTTTGGAAGCAGAATGGATCTCGTAGCACATCCAACTCCACCTGGTATCAGAGTTCTTGGCCAATAAGCAGAGAGAAGCCATGTGCCTCCTTTTTGATCTGCCAATTTACCCTGGCTGGCTGCTGTCTATGGGGTTGCACAGAGTCAGACCCGCCTGAAGCAACTTAGCAGTAGCAGCAGCAGACTGATTATGAGACAGAGAAGGCTTCATTAAGGAGGAGGGACTAACTTTGAGGGTCTGGGAAAGGCTCAGGTTCACCTTCCTCTGAAGGTTGACAGTTTGGAAGCAGAATGGATCTCGTAGCACATCCAACTCCACCTGGTATCAGAGTTCTTGGCCAATAAGCAGAGAGAAGCCATGTGCCTCCTTTTTGATCTGCCAATTTTACAAAGAAAGATAGATTAAATGCTACCCTCCCCTGCCCCTGCCCCTCAAAGAGTAATCTGGGAATTGTTGAAAACTTCCTGGTTTGGCAATTTTGGGGGGTAAAAAAAAATTCATTACAACCATTTTGAGACTCAAAGCCAACTTCACGTGGCCTTAAGTCTACTACAGCAACAGTAAACTCAGATTTCTTATAGCTGGAAAGCTAAAGTCATTGACAGATGGTGCTGGGCCACCTTACTTTGTGGAAGAAACAATAGCCTTTCTTCAGATGCCTATGATACCACTGAAAAAACTAAGGTTAGAAATAGAACCTTGACATACTAAAGAACTGAATATTCATCTGTGCTCTGTAGTACAAAATACATTCTTATGTGGTCCAATTCAACCATTAAGGTGGCAAATGTGACAAGTAACAAACACATTTCCTGAAACCCTGCCCAACAAATACACACTTAAATATTTTATTTTCAAGTTAGAAACAAAAATGTTACCTCATATTCCTGACCCATTGGTCAAGCTGTGAGAGTATTAGTAAAGTCATAAGAAAAGAGAGATTATA
>SJYC01071088.1:0-23528 GCA_006408675.1 Madoqua kirkii | reverse complement strand
ATCTGCCTGCAATGTGGGAGACCTGGGTTGAATCCATGGGTTGGGAAGATCCCCTGGAGGAGAGCATGGCAACCCACTCCTGTATTCTTGCCTGGAGAAGCCCCATAGACAGGGAAGCCTGGTGGGCTACAGTCCGTGGGGTTGCAAAGAGTGACTGGACATGACTAAGTGACTAAGCACAACACAGGTAGGGCTTTATATTAACTACCGTATTAAACCTTATACTTCCTCTGTGAACTCTATGATCATATATTAGAGGTGATATTATTCTGGCTATATTAGAGGTGATAAAACAGACTAAGAAGGACTACACAATTTTCCAAGGTCTCCCAGATGGTAATTCCTTTCCAAGACAAAGTTTAAATCATAGAATAAGACTTTCTTGGGTGTAATCAAGGGAAGATATGAGAAGGACCCTCCAAAGAGAGAATTTTTAAAGGGAATGATGAAACAGGATCCACCTATCTTTGAATCTAGAAGTTGGAGAGTCCTTATTGTCAAGGCTGGTTAAGAAAATCGTGGCCCAGTGAAACATAACATGTCAGTGTCCACCACCTGGGTCTCCTGACCCCATTTCCTAGTTTTACATTTCTAAGGTCTCCCAGATGGTAATTCCTTTCCAAGACAAAGTTTAAATCATAGAATAAGACTTTCTTGGGTGTAATCAAGGGAAGATATGAGAAGGACCCTCCAAAGAGAGAATTTTTAAAGGGAATGATGAAACAGGATCCACCTATCTTTGAATCTAGAAGTTGGAGAGTCCTTATTGTCAAGGCTGGTTAAGAAAATCGTGGCCCAGTGAAACATAACATGTCAGTGTCCACCACCTGGGTCTCCTGACCCCATTTCCTAGTTTTACATTTCCTTAATTGACTATGCTAAAGCCTTTGACTGTGTGGATCACAACAAACTGTGGAAAATTCTTAAAGTGATGGAAATTCCAGACGACTTTACCTGCCTCCTGTGAAACCTGTATGCAGGTCAAGAAGTAATTGTTAGAGGACAAGGAACAACAGACTGGTTCAAAATTTGGAAAGGAGTATGAAAAGGCTGTATCTTGTCACCCTGCTGATTTACCTTATATGAAGAATACATCATGTGAAATTCCAGGCTGGATGAAGCTGGAATTCCAAGATGGAATTAAAGATTGCTGGGAGAAATATCAATAACCTTAGATATGCACATGACACCACCCTTATGGCAGAAAGTGAAGAGGAACTAAAGAGCCTCTTGATGAAGGTGAAAGAAGAGACTGAAAATGCTGACTTAAAGCTCAACATTCAAAAAACTAAGATCATGGCATCTGGTCCCATCACCTCATTGCAAATAGATGGGAAATGATGGAAACAGTGACAGACTTTATTTTCTTGGGCTCCAAAATCATTGCAGATGGTGACTGCAGCCATGAAATTAAAAGATTCTTCTTCCTTGGAAGAAAAGCTATGACTAACCTAGACAGCTCATTAAAAAGCAGAGACATTACTTTGCCAACAAAGGTCTGTCTCGTCAAGGCTATGGTTTTTGCAGTAGTCATGGATGGATGTGAGAGCTGGACTGTGAAGAAGGGTGAGTGCCAAAGAATTGATGCTTTTGAACTGTGGTGTTGGAGAAGACTCTTGAGAGTCCCTTGTACTGCAAGGAGATCCAACCAGTCCACCATAAAGGAGATCAGTCCTGAGTGTTCATTGGAAGGACTAATATTGAAGCTGAAACTCCAATACTTTGGCCTGATGTGAAGAATGTCTTTTCATTGGAAAAGATCCTGATGCTGGGAAAGATTGAGGGTAGGAGGAGAAGGGGACAACAGAGAATGAGGTGGTTTGATGGCATCGTCAACTCAATGGACATGAGTCTGAGTGCACTCCAGGAGTTGGTGATGAATAGGGAGGCCTGTCATGCTGCAGTCCATGGGGTCACAAAGAGTCAGATATGACTGAGCGACTGAACTGAACTGAACTGAATTCGAAGAGCTGACTCATTAGAAAAGACCCTGATGTTGGGAAAGATTGAAGGCAGGAGGAGGAGGAGACAACAGAGGACAAGATGGTTGGATGGCATCACTGACTCAACAGACATGAGTTTGAGCAAGCTCCAGGAAATGGTAAAGGACAGGGAAGCCTGGCGTGCTGTAGTCCATGAGGTCGCAGAGTCGGACACAAATGAGCGACTGAACAATAACAACGTTTCCTTGAACCACCTGAAAAATCTGAGAAGAAATATACATACTAGTTGGTAATGCCTGCTAGGCTCATTCATTCTACATCTAACAAATACTGTTTTGTATAATTTGGGGTGGGAAGAGGGAAAGCTCCTAGTTCCCTTTTTTTTTTTTTTCTTAATGTATTTCTACTTCTTTTAAAATCTTTCTTAGTCTCCATATTGGAGATGTATAGCTTTTTCTTCTAACAAGAATGAACCCAGTATTTGTTTACTGAATATTTTAAAGGAGAGTCACAGTTGCACATAATGAAACTAAAGGAGATAGAATGCTTTGTCCAAAAGGGAAAAGCCTTCTTAAAGCTGTTAATGCTGTGCTCCATAACATCTCCCATCCTTCATCATTCGAGCTTGCATTCAGCACACTGAATGCTGCTCTGAAGCCACTGTTGCCACACATGTTTGTTTTTCTATGATTGTTTTAAGAAGCTCCCTGAGTCATTTGTGCTTTTTTGAGGGTGAGATCAAATTTTTAAGCAGGGAGGGAAAGAAACATTTTCTAGGTTCTGACTGCATTTTATACTTTCTTGCCTCATGAATCTTTAAAATGCCACTCTAATATGGGTGCTATGATTCAAGGTGAGTTGTCTAGAGTTACCTAACCAGACAAAACAAGGATTTGAATCCAAAGCCTTTCAGCTCTCAAATTGCACTCTCTTCCTACTGCACTGGATAGCAGCCTATATTGTTGGTCCCTTAACCTTAAGGGATAAAAAATAATATCTTCAAAAAATTTTAAACTTTATTTTATCTAATTCCATAAAAAGCATGTGAATATCAGGCTTAGGTTACAAATTTCCATAGAGAATAACAAAATTTAAAACAATTACAACTACAGTGAGTGGAAAATGAGGTCAACATTCATTTTTAACACATTACAGAATTCTTCAGTATGTGCAACATGACTCAACTACTTGATCCTATTCATTTCCCTTTAACAGATGTGTAAGCCAAGAAGGTGAGGTAGACTGGTTTGGTCTAAACTCACAAAGCTTAGTGGAGCCAAGAAATGTCTCACTCCACCTCCATCTCATCCCTCCCAGGTCTTCTGACCCACCCCCCATACTTTCCTTATTAGAATGATTACGATCTGTAAGTTGACTATAAACTGACTGAATTCCAACATGAATTGATTGCATTGACGTTAGAAGGTAAGTTGTATTTCTTGCATTGCTTTTGATTTTGTAGGGGTCAATGCTGACCTTTTATTTCCTTCTTTGGTGGACACAACATATCAGTCTCTTGAATGGAATAAACCTACCTCAGTTCAGTTCAGTCGCTCAGTCGTGTTTGACTCTTTGTGACCCCATGGACTGCAGCATGACAGGCCTCCTCATCCGTCACCAACTCTCAGAGTTTACTCAAACTCATGTCCATTGAGTCAGTGATGCTATCCAACCATCTTGTCCTCTGTTGTCCCCTTCTCCTCCTGCCTTCAATCTTTCCCAACATCACGGGTTTTTTTCCTAATGAGTCAGTTCTTCGCATCAGGTGGCCAAAGTACTGGAGTTTCAGCTTTAGCATCAGTCCTTCCAATGAACACCCAGGACTGATCTCCTTTAGAATGGACTGGTTGGATCTCCTTGCAGTCCAAGGGACTCTTAAGAGTCTTCTCCAACACCTTAGCTCAAAAGCATCAATTCTTCGGTGCTCAACCTCTGTATCCAACTCTCACACTCATACATGACTACTGGAAGAACTATAGATTTGACTATACAGACATTTGTTGGCAAGTAAAGTTTCTGCTTTTTAATGCTCTGTCAGTATGGTACCAAAAAGCTGGCATAAAAATAGGAATATAGGTCAATGGAACAGGACAGAAAGCCCAGAAGTAAACTCATGCACTTCTGGTCAATTAATCTAAAATAAAGGAACAAGAATGTACAACAGGGAAAATACAGTTTCTTCAATAAGTGGTGCTAGGAAAACTGAACAGCAATGTAAAAGAATGAAATTAAAATACTCTTTAACACCATACACAAAGATTAACTCAAAATGGATCAAAAGCATAAGTGTAAGACTAGACACTATAAAACTTTCATAGGAAGACATTGGCAGAACACTCTTTGACATAAACCACAGCAATATTTTTTTTATCCACCTCCTAATGAAAATAAAAACAAAACTGAAAAATGGACCCTTATTAAATTCAAAAGCTTCTGCACAGCAAAGTAAACTATAAACAAAATGAAAAGATAACCCACAGAATTGGAGGAAATATTTGCAAATGACTAACAAGGGATGCATCTCCAAAATATACAAACAGTTCATGCAGTTCCATGTTAAAAAAAAAAAAAAAGAACAACACAACAAACAAATCAAAAACTGGGCAGAAGGGTTGGGAGGTTGGAGGTAGGTTTGAGAGAGGAGGGGACATAAGTATATCTATGACCAATTCATGTTAATGTATGAAAGAAACCAACATTATATTGTAAAGTAATTATCCTCCAATTAAAAATAAATAAATTTTAAAAAGTTTTAATTGGCAGAATATCTAAATAGACATTTCTTCAGAGAAGACATACAGATGGCCAAGAAGCACATGAAAAGATGCTCAACATCATTAATTATCAGGGAAATGCAAGTCAAAATTACAATGAGCTATCACCTCATACCAGCCAGAATGACCATTATCAAAAAGTCTACAAACAATAAATGCTGAAGAGGGTGTGGAGAAAAAGGAACCCTTCTGCCCTGTAGGTGGGAATATAAATTGGTGCAACCACTATGGGGAACAGTACAGAGGTGCCTTAAAAAACTAAAAATAGAATTACCATATGATCTAGCAAACCCATTCCCATGGGCATATATCTGGAGAAAACCATAATCAGAAAGGATGCATGCACCCCAATGTTCACTGAGGCACTATTTACAAGACATGGAAGCAACTGAAATGTCATTACCAGAGAAATGGATAAAGAAAATGTGGTACATATATACAATATTACTAAGCCATTAAAAAGAATGAAACTGCCATTTGCAGCAACATGGATCAACCTGGAGACTATCAGACCAAGTGACGTAAGTCAGACAGAGAAAGACAAATATCATATATATTATTCATATATGGAGTCTAATCAAAAAAAAGGAAAAGAGAAGAAACAAATGAATTTATTTACAAAACAGAAACATACTTACAGATGTCAAAAACAAACTTACAGTTACCAAAGGGGAAATGTGGTGGTGGTGGGGGTGGGGGAGAGCAGGATAAGTCAGGAGCTGGGTATGAATGCACACACCCTACTATATATAAGATAGGTAACCAACAAGGACCTCTGTGTCGTACAGGGAACTCTACTCAATACTCTGTGATAACCTATATGAGAAAAGAATCTAAAAAAGAATGAATATAATGAGTCACTTTGTTGTACACGTGAAACTAATACATTGTAAATCAACTAGACTCCAATAAAATTTTAAAAGAAATAAAAATAATACTTAGAATTAATAACAATAAAATAAAGTAAAATAAAATAAACATCTCTCTTCCAGAATACACTGCCTGAAGTCAACAAAAAGTTCACTATATTATAACGTTATATTATATTACATGTAATGTAATATTATGGCTCCCCTGTCCATGGGATCTTCCAGGCAAGAATACTGGAGTGGGTTGCCATTGCCTTCTCCATATCCTATATAATATATGCTATAGTTACCTTGTGAAGTTAAGAATCTTACAATTATATCTTATATATTTTAATTACATATGTGTAGATAAGATATTCCTATAGTTATCCCATGAAAATAAGAATATTATAACCCTTTTAAAAATATTAAGCCGTTATTTTGATGTCAGCCTATAGGATATCCTACAATTTTTGTGATTCTGCTTTCAGAGCTCTTCATTTATTAGTGAACCAGGAGCCTCAAGAAATGCAGATTGCCTTTGCAAATCACTGGTTTGGGAAGCAGTCTGTGGCTCTGCTTTTGTTAGTGATGCTATAGACTAGCAGGTGAGACCTGAGCCCATCACAGAGAGAAGTGTCTCTGATCTTGTTTTTAGAAGGAGGAGGCTGATTGGCAAAGTTCACACTTGATCGAAAGTGCTGGCCAGGACCTGTGACAGACTTGACCAGGCTGCCCTTCTCTCCTTGGCCAGGCTGCTCTTCCCTCCACCCGCCGTGGTCTGTCTGCTGCCTGCCCTCCTCTCCTCCACAGGAGTCAGGATACATGTAAAGGAGGACAGAGCAGGTGATAACATGGTGAAGTGTGTGAGAGAGCTTACATTGGAGGCACCTAAGGGGGATGGTTTTTACAAGCAAAATCTCCAAACAGCAAAATAACCTGCTCATTCCTATAGTTGCACATCTAACCATATATCACATTTCTAAAAGTTTAAAATTACCCACGGGGCCTTTACAGGTCTGTGATCTTAGACCACTTTCTGCACTTTGGTTTTTTCATCTATAAAATGAGAGGACTAGATTCATTAGAAAACTTCTGAATCACACACTTCTCCCCAGTTTTATATGAAGCAAATATTTATTGCTTTCCTGTTATGCTCAAAGCCATGGGTATACTTTATATTCAGGCAGTCTCAGGCTTCTTTCCTAGTCATCTGCTAAAGTTAGCCTGAGTCAGTGTTATCATTCTCATATGAATATCTAAAGCATCTCAAATGGCGTGACATTTCTCAGCTTACAAAATTATCCAATTTATTAAGATAATTTGTACCTTTTTACTAACGAAAAGTCATTTCACCCACAAATGAGGAAAATTGGTTGCATTTTGCAAGAGAAAGAATGACAGCTTTTGCCACCTTGCCTGGTTGTTGAAAAATTAAACCCCAGTACATGAGAAAATTAGATTACTCCTGGAAAAAATATCATTTGTTCTGGAAACTGTCCATGCTACTAGTTTCAAATTCTGTCAAGTTGCCACCTTCTCTACATAGCACAGAGAGAAATGGATCAACAATTGTATCATCAAATGGGAAGTTAGAAGCTATGTAATAATATCCATTAAATTGGTGGCATTTTGGGGGTGGTATTTATTTGCAGCAGGCTGAAAAATGACTCCCAGAGAGTTGTTGTTTAGTTTCTAACTCATGACTGATATACTCTTTTGTGACCCCATGGAATGTAGCCCACCAGTCTCTTCTGTCCATGAGATTTCCCAGGCAAGGATATAGGGTGGGTTGCCATTTCCTTCTCCAGGGGATATTCCTGATCCAGGGATTGAACCTATGTTCCATGCATTGGAACATGTATTTTTTTTACCACTGAGCCCCCAGGAAAGCCTAGAGTATCCATATCCTAGACCCCAGAATCTATGAATGTTACCTTATACAGAAAACGGTATTTTGCAGATGTGATTAATCTTGTGATGGCGAGACTGTCCTGAATGATCCAGCTAGTCACAAGTGTCCTTATAAAAGGTGGGCAGAGGAGGTTTGACAACAGAAGTAGGGGGTATAATGATGGAAGTCAGAGGTTAGAGTTACGTGGCTGCAAGCCCAGGAAAGATAAGTAATACCAAGGAATGCAGGCAACCTCCAGAAGCTGAAATAGGTAAGGAGCAGACTCCAGAAGGAATCAACCATACCGGCACCTTGAGTTTAATCCTATAAAACTAATTTTGGACATCTGACATGCAAGAATAAATTTGTGTTGTTTTAAGTACTTAGTTTGCGGTAGTTTGTTACAGCAGAAAGAACAACAAACAGATTCTTTTTCAGGCTTTCTTATTTACTTAACAGTTTGATTTCAGGAGAAAGAGTGACAGGAATCTTTAGGAACAAAAGTAGACATTTGCCTGAATATTCTTGGAATTCCTTTGGTTGGCAAAGTTTGTCATGGAAATCTCTTTCTGATACAGTGCAGAAGGAAACACTGATGATGATTCAGTTCAGTTCAGTCTCTCAGTCGTGTCTGACTCTTTACGACCCCATGAATCACGGCCCACCAGGCCTCCCTATCCATCACCAACACCCGGAGTTCACTCAAATTCATGTCCATTGAGTCGGTGATGCCATCCAGCCATCTCATCCTCTGTCGTCCCCTTCTTCTCCTGCCCCCAATTCCTCCCAGCATCAGGGACTTTTCCAGTGGATCAACTCTGCATCAGGTGGCCAAAGTATTGGAGTTTCAGCTTCAGCATCATTCCTTCCAATGAACACCCAGGACTGACCTTTAGGATGAACTGGTCAAATCTTCTTGCAGTCCAAGGGACTCTCAAGAGTCTTCTCCAACACCACAGTTCAAAAGCATCAATTCTTCAGTGCACAACTTTCTTCACAGTCCAACTCTCAATTACCCATTCATAGAAACAAGAAGAGGATGGAGAGAAAAATAAGATTCCATTGGCTGAGTAGCTTAAACAACAGAAACTTACTTTCTCCAGCTTTGAAGTCTAGGAAGTCCAGTATCAGGGGTCTGACCGATTCAGTTCCTGGGAGGACTCTTCCTGGCTTGTAGTTGGCTGCCATCTTTCTGTATGTTTCCATGACCTGGTCTTTATGAATGTAGGGAGTGACACTCTCTCTGGGTCTTGTCTTAAAAGGACACTCATGCCACGTGAAGAATCCCACCCTTATGATGTTATCTAAGCCTAATTACTTTCCAAAGTCCCCATCTCTAAATACCACTGCATTGCTGTTAGGGCTTCAACATATGAATTTCGGAGTGGGCGCTCACAGTTCAATCTGTAGCAACAGGTAGCTGTAATAACTATGAAAGTCCTCTCTTTTTGGAGATGTTTATAATGTGGACTGGAAAATCTTATGTAGTTTCCACTAATGAATGATTGGAAATTAAAATATAGCATCAGAGTTTGAGAAGTCTTCCCTCCAAAGATGAAAAATGGAAAATATTTCTTTGTATTTAGTGCATTTAGAGATACAGCACTACTTGACCCACAGCCCTTTTCCACTTAACATCAACATGTTAGCAGTGTGAAGGCATAACCTCTCTTTTCAAATGAAATTGGTTTGGTGACTGCCTTCTGTAAATGCGTATGTTCTTCTTTGGACAAACACATAAATGTGAGAATGTACGTAGAGTGCTATGTTCCAAAATGATTAAAGTTGGTCACTGAAGTAGTTCTTTAGACCTCAAGAATCCCATGGTTAAAGAAAAGGTTATGTTAGTAGCTCCTGATAAAAGACTCATCTACCCCATAAGCACACGAGTAAAGGTGGTAAGAATGCTTGGATCACTGCTTCCTGCACGACGGTCATTGTTAGTATCTCCAATCAGTTTATAGACATATATGAATATAGAATGGTGTCAGATGAGAGTAACACACGAAGCTGCCTTCAAAAACCAGGAGTCCCAGAGATCCTTTCTTTTATCTAATAATCTCCAGTCACAAGACCTTTCACTGGAATTGAAACCTCCCGAGAGAAGATAAAATTGTATGTAGAGTCTTACAGGAACAAGCAAGCAAGAAAGAAGTGTCAAGTATTCCCAAGGCTTGCTTTTCCCCAAATGGTCTATAAATTAAGGCTATGCAATCTATGTGAGTTGCATGTGTGAATACATACATTTCAAGTATAAAGATAATGTGTGTGTATATATTATATATATATATATATGTGTGTGTGTGTGTTTCAATGGATCAAAGAAACTGTCTAGCCTTAGAGGAAGGGATATTAGGAAAGATGCCATTTCAGAGATTATAGGGAATCTGGAAAGACTTGACTGAGAGAGTTCTTTTGCAGCAAGAATATACTTCTTCATGAAATGTGGGTCTTTTGATGGCATTTATTAAATCTCTTTCTTAGAGAGGCTCCACTTGACAACTCCTGCTGCAGATATTTTTCAGGGCTCATCCTTCTTCTCACAGGTATATTGGTACCCAATGCTATTTGCAAATATTCACAGTAAGAGTTCAAGCAAGCCTCAGACCACTTTCAACTGGGTGGACTCAAAATTAATACTACTCAATAGAAATATGTGTGAGCTATATATATATATGTAATTATAATTTTTCATAGCACATGGCTAAAAAGGTAAAAAGAAACAGGTGGAATTAATTTTGGTAATATAATTAATGCAGTATACTGAAAATGTTACTTCACCATGAAATCAATATTAAAAAATATGCTGCTGCTACTGCTGTTGCTAAGTCACTTCAGTCTAACTCTGTGTGGCCCCACAGACAGCAGCCCATTGAGCTCTACCATCCCTGGGATTCTCCAGGCAAGAACACTGGAGTGGGTTGCCATTTACTTCTCCAATGCATGAAAGTGAAAAGTCAAAGTGAAGTTGCTCAGTCATGTCAGACTCAGCGACCCCATGGACTGCAGCCTACCAGGCTCCTCCATCCATGGGAGTTTCCAGGCAAGAGTACTAGAGTGGAATGCCATTGTCTTCTCCATTAAAAAATATTAAGGAGGTATATTACATGATCTTTCACACTAAGTCTTTGAAACTGGGTATGTGTCTTATACTTTAGCTGCATTTCAGAAGGTCAGTAGCCACGTTTCAGTTCAGAAGCCACCCTTCCATATTGTGCAACTGCTCTGGATAAAATACTGTAAGATTTTTCCTTACTGGATTATTAGGGTATGAGTATGACATGGATCTTTGTTTTATTGATCCATGCAGTTCAAGTGCACAGTAAATACTCACTGAAATGAAAGTGCACATTTTTTTCAGGTGTGAGAGCTCCTGTTTTAGTTTCTGAGTATTCTAGGTTTCTAACACTGTCACTAACCTTCCACGTACCCACTCGGCCTCTGTTTCACCACTTGGCTCCGCTAAATTTCCTTCATTGCTGCTCCACCTCTTGTAACTATCACGCTAGCCCCAGCCCAGGTTCTTTGCACCCCACAGTCCTCTCCCTCTTGCCTTTCCTTGTGTAACATGCTGCTGTGAGGTTTCTGAAGGGGTCCTTCTCTATTCCCAGAAATTGGCAATCAGATCCCATAGCTAGTGCCATCGCCTTCTCCGAAAGCTAACCATAGGGCGCAGAATGCCTCTCGTTGGAACTTTAGAGAACTTCCAGCTGCAAGGTCAGCTCCCTTCTCAAAATATGTTGAGAGGTATACCAGTTCAGAAGAATCTGAACTCATTCCTTCCCTTCCCATGTTTAAAAAAAAAAGATTCCAGGAAGCAAGAAGTCATTTTGTAGGAAAGACAGAATTTATAAAATGGCAACCATTTTTTTGCCCTCTCTTCCTACCTATGTGCTTGTCGCCTATTTATCTATCTATTATTTATCATATCATGTAGTACTTACTGTATTAAAATGTCTTGCATTGGTAGAGGATTCTGTTTTTATCATCACTGTGTACTTTCACATTTCTTATCTCTTTTGAGCCTCATAAAAATCTTAACAGTTTAGTTTTCTTTCATTTTTCAGGTTATGAAACTGAAGTCCTGCATAAGAGAAAGAGTCATCATTGATTTAGCTATCTATTCTAGAACTGCATTCCATAGTTCAGGGTTGCACTGTCCAAACTGATAGCTACTATCCTTATGTGATTATTTAAAGTTAATTAATATTAGAGAAATGCAAATCAAAACTATAGTGAGGTACCACTGCCTACCAGTTAGAATAGCCATGATTAAAAAGTCTACAAATAACAAATACTGGAGAAAGTGTAGAGAAAAGGGAACTCTCTTGCACTGTTGGTGAGAATGTAAATCGGTGCAGTCACTCTGGAGAACAGTATGGAAGTTCTGCAAAATACTAAAATTAGAGTTCCAGAAAGGCCACTCCTGGAACTAAACTATAGTTTAAAAAATGCACCCCAGTGTTCATAGTAGCACTGTTTACAATAACCAGGACATCTGTGGCTATTCAGTCACTCAGTTGTGTCTCACTCTTTGTGACCCTATAGACTGCAGCTCGCCAGGCTTCCCAGATGTCCTTCACCATCTCCAGGAGCTTGCTCAAACTCATGTCTACTGAGTCAATGATGCCATCCAACCATCTTGTCCTCTGTTGTCCCCTTCTCCTCCTGCCTTCAATCTTTCCCAGCATCAGGGTTTTTTCTAATGAGTCGGCTCTTTGCATTAGGTAGCCAACGTCTTGCAACTTTAGCTTCAGCATCAATCCTTCCAATGAATATTCAGGATTGATTTTCTTTAGGATTGACTGGTTTGATCTCTCTGCAGTCTGAGGGACTCTCAAGAGTCTTCTCCAACACCACAGTTCAAAAGCATCAATTCTTTGGTGCTCAGCCTTACTTATGGTCCAATTCTTGCATCCAAACATGACTACTGGAAAAACCATAGCTTTGACTAGACATACCTTGTTGGCAAAGTGAGGTCTCTGCTTTTTAATATGCTGCCTGGGTTTGTCATAGCTTTTCTTCCAAGGAGCAAGAGTCTTTTAATTTCATGGCTGCAGTCACCATCTGCAGTGACTTTGGAGCCCAAGAAAGTGAAGTCTGTCACTGTTTCCATTGTTTCCCCATTTACTTGCCAGGAAGTGATGGGACTGGATGCCACGATCTTAGTTCTTTGAATGTTGAGCCAGCTTTTATACTCTCTTCTTTCACCTTCATCAAGAGGCTCTTTAGTTCCTCTTCACTTTCTGCCATAAGGGTGGTGTCATCTGCATATATGAGGTTTTTGATATTTCTGCTGCAATCTTGATTCCAGTTTGTGCTTCATCCAGCTTGGCATTTCTCGTGGTGTACTCTGCATACAAGCCAGGATACTGAACTAACCTAAATATCCATCAACAGATGAATGACTAAAGAAGATGCAGTACATATGCACAATGGAGTATTTGTGTGCTACTTCAGTTGTGTCCAATTTTTTGCAACCCAATGGACTGTAGCCTGCTAGGCTCCTCCGTCTGTGGAATTCTCCAGGCAAGAATACTAGAGTGGGTTGCCAAGCCCTCCTCCAGGGATCTTCCTAACCCAGGGATCAAACATGTGTCTCTTAAGTCCCCTGAACTGGCAGGGAAGTTCTTTACCAATAGCGCCACCTGGGAAGGCCAATGGAATATTCCTCATTGGAATATTGCTCAGCCATAAAAAATAATGAAATAAGGCCATTTGTAACAACATGGTTGGACCTAGAGATTATTATAGTAAGCAAAGTAAGCCAGAGAAAGAAAAGTGAATACCATATGGTATCACTTATATGTAGAATCTAAAATATGAGACAAATGAACACATCTACAAAACAGAAACAGACTCACAGATACAGAGTTCAGATTTGTGGTTGCCACACTGGGGCCAGGGAGAAAGGAAGGACTGGGAGTTTGGGATTAGCAGGTACAAACTATTACATATAGAATATATAAACAACAAGATCCTATGGTAAATCACAGACAACTATAATTAATATTCTGTGATGAACCATAATGGAAAAGAATATGAAAAATGTCTGTATAACTGAATAATTTTACTTTATGGAAGAAATCAACACAATATCACAAATCAACTATACTTCAAAAAATTTTTTTAAATATATAAAGTTAATTAATATGAAATAAAATGAAAAGTTCAGTTCTTCAGTTGTAATAGTCACATGTAGATAAGTGGCTACTCTATCATACAGCATAGATGTATAGCATTTCTATCATTGTAAAATATTCTACTGGATAGTGCTGGTTTAAAGAGTTAAGGAGAAAGTTTCCTAGCCCTGACACCGCCCTTATGGCAGAAAGTGAAGAGGAACTAAAAAGCCTCTTGATGAAAGTGAAAGAGGAGAGTGAAAAAGTTGGCTTAAAACTCAACATTCAGAAAACAAAGATCATGGCATCCGGTCCCATCACTTCATGGGAAATAGATGGGGAAACAGTGGAAACAGTGTCAGACTTTATTTTGGGGGCTCTAAAATCACTGCATATGGTGATTGTAGTCATGAAATTAAAAGATACTTACTCCTTGGAAGAAAAGTTATGACCAACCTAGATAACATTTTCAAAAGCAGAGACACTACCTTGCTGACTAAGGTCCATCTAGTTAAGGCTATGGTTTTTCCTGTGGTCATGTATGGATGTGAGAGTTGGACAGTGAAGAAGGCTGAGCGCTGAAGAATTGATGCTTTTGAACTGTGGTGTTGGAGAAGACTCTTGAGAGTCCCTTGGACTGCAAGGAGATCCAACCAGTCCATTCTGAAGGAGATCAGCCCTGGGATTTCTTTGGAAGGAATTATGCTCAAGCTGAAACTCCAGTACTTTGGCCACCTCATGCGAAGAGTTGACTCATTGGAAAAGACTCTGATGCTGGGAGGGATTGGGGGCAGGAGGAGAAGGGGATGACAGAGGATGAGATGGCTGGATGGCATCACTGACTTGATGGATGCGAATCTGAGTGAACTCTGGGAGTTGGTGATGAACAAGGACGCCTGGCGTGCTGCAATTCACAGGGTCACAGAGTCAGAAAGGACTGAGCGACTGAACTGAACTGAACCTATTTCAAAGGATCAGACTTCTCTTGTGCCTTCCCAGTCCCTGTATTCCCAGCTTTACAACTGAGCTAGCTGACAGTAGGCTTGCCCTGGGCTCCACAGTTGGATTGTGATTTTCATGCCAATCAGATGACATATTATTGTCAAGGCATCACTCAGCAGCAAGGAAAATCAGCCTGGAGAAGTACCAGTCCTCTTTGGATGATGCTGGAGTTGAAACTGTTTCACTGAAACTCCATCCAGGCACTAACTTCAAGTTTATGCTACAATGTAGACAAATAGGTTGCTTTCTAAGGAGCTGTCTGATTCAGTTTTGGAATTGCTCTTCCAAGATGGTAGCCATAACTAAGAGGAATTTTCAAATTCTGCTTCTTCTTCATCCTTTAGGGTGGTTTTCAGAGGAATTTGTATTAAGAATAACAAATGTTTACTTCATATTATAATGATTTCTTAAGCTGAATGGGATCCCAGGAACATAAGGCCATCGACTGGCAAAAAAACCTGTGAAGTAAGCAACCTTATTTCTTCAATAAATATTTATTAAGCCAACTATGAGCCAGACACTATGTTAATTGCTAGGAGGATACAAAGAAACATAAGGCTTGGTCCCTGTCCTTACGGTGCTTGAAGGTAATTAGGGAGATTAAAATAATCAGTCATAATAATAGTTCCTCTTTATGGAGCACTTATTCCATATCACAAACTATTCAAACTCCTCTGTTTCATTTAAGGCTCCTCACAATCCTGGAGGCAAATAACCAGACAGCTGTTAAGGCAGAGATTAAATAGGATTTAAGAAGACACAGAATGCCAGCCTGTCCTGTGTTGAAGGGTGGAAACAGCAGGTCACAGGGGCAGACCTCACTATTCAGCACAGAACCAAAGTACCCACTCAGTTTTACAAAGTACAATGTTAAAAGTGCTTTTACTTGATCAATACTCCCACTCTCCTGGTCCTTGGGACACAAAGCTGGTCCTAGGAAGAGATGGCCCAATTCACATGAGAAGTTCAAAGTTCTTCTGAGGAGGAAGGTACAAATAGCAGGCTCCCTTCCCATATCTTCTCTCTGATATTTGGAATTATTGTGGCTCATCAGTGTGGGCTGAGTGGGTCCCAGCCAAGACCCTGTGGCTGGTGGCCTGGACCAGAGATCATCATCTATGTATCTAGTCAGAGCAAGAGGCTAAAAGTTACATACAGTTGTTTAAGGAAATGCCAGGGAAATACCCTCACTTTGGGGTCCAAGATGTCAGTTTCTAAAACAGGGGAAAGCAGATAAGTGAAGAGATTTTTATAGATATTAACTGAATAGAGTCTCTGGGGCATTCACAAGTAAGAGATTTTTGTCTATAGATTTTGTTGAACTCAGTATTTCCCAAAGTTATTAAGTCATTTAGATGGAGAGATGTAGATAGACCTAAGATATTTTTTAAAGGCAAAATCTATAGGACTGAAGAACATTCTTGGGTGTGGGAAGCAGCAGAAAGAGAAATGACAACAATGATACCCAAGGTTCTCATTTGTGGAGCAGGTTACATGGGCATGAAATGTGCTGAGGTCAGTGCTTTGGAAGAGGGCCAAGTTTGGGGGGGGGCAGGAAAGAAAACAGAATATGAGGTCAGTTTTAGAAAGATTTTATTGAAACCTCCAACAGAAGTGTCAAGTAGACAACTGGCTAGTTGGGTAGAATTGGGGAAAGGTGTGACTTGAAATCGAATCTTAGAAGACGGTTACATATTGGTAGAGATAGAAGCTCTGGAAGTAGGTGGCAGGGCTCAGGGAAAGAATATAACATCAGAAGAAAAGAGAAACTCTAATATAAAAAAGCCTGAACTTGGAGGATGTGCAGGCAATGAAGCCTGAGGAAGTCCTCCAACAGAAGGTCAAGTAGACAACTGGCTAGTTGGGTAGAATTGGGGAAAGGTGTGACTTGAAATCGAATCTTAGAAGACGGTTACATATTGGTAGAGATAGAAGCTCTGGAAGTAGGTGGCAGGGCTCAGGGAAAGAATATAACATCAGAAGAAAAGAGAAACTCTAATATAAAAAAGCCTGAACTTGGAGGATGTGCAGGCAATGAAGCCTGAGGAAGAATGGTCAGAACAGTAGGAAGAACATCAAGACAGGGTGTCTTGGAGGCAAAGAGTGGGGGAATATTTTCAGAGTTAAGATAGCAAACTCTATGATATCAAAGATGGTTTCTAGCTCTGAAATTTTGTGCTTCTATATTTTAGACAATAGCATGAAATTTTCTTTGCTACAGTTGTTTTGAACATCACTCAGCATAGTGAATGTAACAGGAAGAAACAACTTGACACATGACGTCAGTAGTTTGACATTTGCATAGGACTTTCACTCGCACTACTGGCTTGGTCCTCGCACACGTGAGGAGCACGAGGACTGTATCTTTCAGTCATTTTCCAGGAAGAAACTTAAGTTCAGAAAATTGAGTGTTTTGCCTAAGATTATGCAACTAGGAGAGATTTTCTGATTTCTTGGCCAATTAATTTTCTTTCTCCTCTACTACTTTTCTTCATATATAGTGTAATTTAAATTTTAGCCAGCCTTGCTTTAAATTTAAGAAATTCTGTTTGACATGTATATATTTGTATATATTTGCAAAACTCACAGCTTACCAGTCTTGAAGTTATATTGGAGTGTGGTTTAAAATAAATTAAAAAAAATCCTTATTACCTAAAATCAAGAAATTCACCTAGATTAAAATAACTATTTCTTTTATAGAGTAGTCTCTTTCTACATATATTACTAATCAGTTAGGTACTTTCAGTCTGTTAATTTATTGTCATGGAAATATGTGCAAGGGTACACCCTTTTATGACCAAATCTGCAGATGGTGATTGCAGTCATGAAATTAAAAGATGCTTACTCCTTGGAAAGAAAGTTATGACCAACCTAGATAGTATATTCAAAAGCAGAGACATTACTTTGCCAACAAAGTAGTCAAGGCTATGGTTTTTCCACTGGTAATGTATGGATGTGAGAGTTGGACTATGAAGAAAGCTGAGCACCGAAGAATTGATGCTTTTGAACTTTGGTTTTGGAGAAGACTCTTGAGAGTCCCTTGGACTGCAAGGATCTCCAACCAGTCCATCCTAAAGGAGATCAGTCCTGGGTGTTCATTGGAAGAAATGATGCTGAAGCTGAAACTCCAGTACTTTGGCCACCTCATGTGAAGAGTTGACTCACTGGAAAAGACCCTGATGCTGGGAGGGATTGGGGGCAGGAGGAGAAGGGGACGACCGAGGATGAGATGGCTGGATGGCATCACCGACTTGATGGATGTGAGTCTGAGTGAACTCCAGGAGCTGGTGACGAACAGGGAGGCCTGGCGTGCTGCAATTCATGGGGTCGCAAAGAGTCAGACACGACTGAGTGACTGAACTGACTGACTGACTGACAGTTGTTACGTGGAGAGTTCCCCACTGAAGATAATTGTAATCAATGTAACTAACTGAATTTTTGATTTATGAGAGTAATTTAGTAACTAATTTTGATCTCAAAGCCAATCTCATAGGTTAATAAAAGAGAAGAACAAGTTTTTCTTATAGAAAAAATTCTCACTAAGATTGGCAGCAAAAGTGAATGCAGCATACACAAAAATTAACAGTGGTTTAAGAAACAAGCCTCCGGCTTTAACCATAATCTGTTATGGGCATTGTAAGAAACTCTATTCAGAGAGGTATTGAGGAGGACAATATAGTCAAGAGAATAATAAGTCACCATTTACATCAAATGTTGTACATATTGTCTTGGAAGCCAGGTCAGTTCATTAAAATGAATAAGCTGCCATCTTTATTTCAGAAATTAATGATTAAATAAAGTTATCAAATTTTACTCATGTTCAATATTGTATAACAATTGCCTGATACTTCAAAATACTTTAAAATCTCATATCTTGAAATTTATTTTTCTTTAGTTTTCCTTGGGTGACTTTATAGTGATATTCCCTCCCCTCTGGCCTGACAGCATAGAATCTCTGCCCACTCAACCCTTCTCCTTCCATTCTAACACACACAGTTTCCTTGTTGCCAATATACTACTTTTAGGATTTAGCATTATCTTATTATGCTGTTTGCTTCCTTCCAACTAACTGGAAGTAGTCTCCTCTTCTTTGATTCTACCTGGACTGGCAATATTTTATGTTCTTACTTGTTTATTTTCTCAGGAGCTTTTCTTCCCCTCTGATTACTAAATAACATCCTTTACACAAAATCCAAATAAATACAGAAATGTGAAAATCAGAAAGTGATAATGCCCTATACCTTCACCATGATAACCACTGTTCTATAAGTATACAAAAATATGTATTTTATTTTGTGAGTGTATTTATATTTTATATGACTTTAGGTTACACTTTCTCTTCCAAAACGTACTTTTTTTCAATTGATTCATAGATTTATTTTTTCATTCTCTATTTCACATAGAAGTTACACAAAATTTTGTTAACATCTATAAAGAACTCTGCTGCATGATGAATTCAATATATTAATAACTCCCAAGTTATGCTTACGATACCTGAGAGGGAATATTAACACAATGACAGAAAGAAAGCCACAGAGTCCAAAGTCAATGTAAAATAGGGATCAGGAAACTTTTTTGTCAAGTCCAGTAAATATTTTAGGCTTAGTGGACCATATTGTCTCAATTACAGTTACAATGGTCCCTTGGTATCCTAGGTGGATTATCTTCAGGACACCATGCAGATAATAAAATTCTTGGATGCTCAAGTCCCTTATATAAGACAGTTTAGTACTTGCATGTAATCTAAGCACATCCTCCCATATACTTTAGCATCTCTGGATTACTTATAATATCTAATAAAATAATAGAATTGAAAACACTAGAGATTTATTCATGAGATACCAGAGGAACATTTCATGCAAAGATGGGCTCAATAAAGGACAGAAATGGTATGGACCTAACAGAAGCAGAAGATATTAAGAAGAGGTGGCAAGAATACACAGAAGAACTGTACATAAAAGATCTTCATGACCTAGAGCCAGACATCCTGGAATGTGAAGTCAAGTGGGCCTTAGGAAGCATCACTATGAACAAAGCTAGTGGAGGTGATAGAATTACAGTTGAGCTATTTCAAATCCTAAAAGATAATGCTGTGAAAGTGCTGCACTCCATATGTCAGCAAATTTGGAAATGGCCACAGGACTGGAAAAGGTCCGTTTTCATTCCAATCCCAAAGAAAGGCAATGCCAAAGAATGTTCAAACTACTGCATAATTGCACTCATCTCACATGCTAGTAAAGTAATGCTCAAAATTCTCCAAGCCAGGCTTCAGCAATATATCAACCATGAACTTCCAGATGTTCAAGCTGGTTTTAGAAAAGGCAGAGGAACCAGAGATCAAATTGCCAGCATTCGCTGGATCATCAAAAAGCAAGAGAGTTCCAGAAAAACGTCTGCTTTGTTGACTATGCCAAAGCCTTTGACTGTGTGGATCACAGTAAACTGTGGAAAATTCTGAAAGAGATGGGAATACCAGACCACCTGACCTGCCTCTTGAGACATGTGTATGCAGGTCAGCAAGCAACAGTTAGAACTGGATATGGAACAACAGACTGATTCCAAATAGGAAAAGGAGTATGTCAAGCTATATATTGTCACCCTGCTTATTTAACTTCTATGCAGAGTACATTATGAGAAATGCTGGGCTGGAGGAAGCACAGATGGAGTTAAGATTTCTGGGAGAAATATCAATAACCTCAGATATGCAGATGATACCACCCTTATGGCAGAAAGTGAAGAAGAACTAAAGAGCCTCTTGATGAAAGTGAAAGAGGAGAGTGAAAAAGTTGGTTTAAAGCTCAACATTCAGAAAACTAAGATCATGGCATCTGGTCCCAGCACTTCATGGGAAATAGATGGGGAAACAGTGTCAGACTTTATTTTTGGGGGCTCCAAAAATTCAGATGTTGATTGCAGCCATGAAATTAAATGACGCTTACTCCTTGGAAGGAAAGTTATGACCAACCTAGATTACATATTCAAAAGCAGAGACATTACTTTGCCAACAAAAGTCTGTCTAGTCAAGGCTATGGTTTTTTCAGTAGTCATTTATGGATGTGTTAGTTGGTCTATAAAGAAAGCTGTGCCGAAGAACTAATGCTTTTGAACTGTGGTGTTGGAGAAGACTCTTGAGAGTCCCTTGGACTGCAAGGGGATCCAACCAGACCATCCTAAAGGTGATCAGTCCTGGGTGTTCATTGGAAAGTCTGATGTTGAAGGTGAAATTCTAATACTTTGGTCATCTGATGCGAAGAACAGACTCATTTGAAAAGACCTTGATGCTGGGAAAGATTGAAGACAGGAGGAGAAGGGGATGACAGAGCATGAGATGGTTGGATGGCATCACCGAGTCAACGGACATAAGTTTGGGTAGGCTCAGGGCATTGGTATTGGACAGGGAGGCCTGGTGTGCTGCAGCTCATAGGGTTGCAAAAAGTTGGACATGCCCGAGCAACTGAACTGAACTGAATAAATATAGATGCAATGCAGATAGTTGTTGGTATACAGCAGATGTAAGTTTTGCTTCTCAGAGCTTTCTGGATATTTTAAAAAAGATATTTTCAATTCAAGGTTGTTTGAATCCAAGGATATGGATTCAAACCTATGGATACCTAAGAGACTTGAGAGCCAACTGTACTTAAGTCTGCTGTTGTGGTGCTAATACAGGCATAGACAATACAGAAATGAACAGATGGAGCTGTGTTCCAAAAAAACTTTACTTACAAAAGCAAGCAGTCGGTCAGATTTGCCCCGGAGTCATATTTTGCCAACTCTAATGTAGAATCATTGCTTTTCCTACTGTGTCAGGCTTTTCAGAGTCCGCTTCTGCTGAGCACGTGGAATCACCCTCTTTCTATTCTTCCTTCTTTTCTTTGTCCTCCATATTCCTCATAAACTTGTATATCCCTTTGCTCTGTTGCTAGGGCTTCCAGTTTCATCCTAAAATAGTAGATTCAGATCTGGAGGTTCTGTTATAGCTGTAAAAGTAGTCCTTCGAGTTTCTCACAGTGAACCATCTACAAGACAATCACTTTTTCTTGCTACTATTGATTGTTTCTCCAAGCATAACTTCCTTAAAATATTGACTCTCTGGCCCTTTAAGAAAAAATTTGTTGACATCTTTTTCTCATCTACCTTTGGACTCAGAACTGTTCCATTACCACAGAGGAACTCTCTTGTGTTACCCCTTTTTAGTGGCATGCACCTCTTTGCCCTTGTTCGTGTCCCCTGGCAACCACTAATCTATTCTGCGCCTCTATACTTTACAATTTTGTCTTTTTTCATCTTGCATCCACTTCACTTACTCTAATTGCCTGGCACACAAGTTTTGAATAGATATTTGCTGAACGAATGAAAGGAAACATGTTAAATATTTCTGTTTAAAATTGAAAACATAAAATATAGGATATTTCATTAATGAAATTCTGATGGTTTGAAAATTATGATCAAGATTACAAAATAATGAAAACAACTTACATTAACAGTATTGCATAATGCTTTTTGATTATATAAATGAAGTCCACAGAATAGTGAACAAGATGTGGTTAAAACATTGCAATGATCTCCCCTGAGGGTTTGCTAATTGTGTTACACAGGAAGTGTTACCCTGGCACTTCACAATGGGCAATTTTTCAGCTCATGGACTAATCAGGAAGTGGCTGTGACCCAAGGAGCTTAAAAGGCCCACCCTTTCCTGTACCACCGTAGAGACTGGAGCAGGTCTTTGAAGAGAGATTAGACCAAGTCTGAAAACCTAGCTATTCACTGTCATTTCTGGATTCAAACCTTCCCAGTTTCCTCAGGGATAGAGATCTCATAGAGGAATCCTTGGGCAAGTTAATAAGTATATCACACCCATACAAACCACAAAAGTCACACAGATGACCATCAGCTGAATCTAAACACTGTAAGGAGAAAATGGATTGGGCCAGCATGCATGCAATGGAGAAGGAAATGGCAACCCACTCAAGTATTCTTGCCTGGAAAATCCCAGGGATGGAGGAGCCTGGTGGGCTGTGGTCCATGGGGTTGCAGAGTCGGACACGACTGAAGTGACTTAGCAGCAGCAGCAACAGCAGCAGCATTCCTTAAATTGGGGCAAATAAAGATTTTCCAAGGGTTTTTCAGGAACAGATTTAGATATTCAATTTTAGATTTTGAACATCCATATATGCACCTTCCTGAAATTTCAGTAGCTGAAACTGAGTCTAAGGTCACAATAGTTTTTCTCTCAGTTGACAAAACAAAGGCATTTCTTTTCATTCATGGAAAAATCTTTCCTGGTGGGTAGAAATCTCAACAGTGCCACTAAAGGAGAAGGCTTGTTAATGATGGATCGAGCCCCCATTACCTAGTAGGACAGCCTTTCTTACACATATTGAACTGCAGTTTGGGGTGAAGCTTATTCTTGGAAAGTGGGTACGTTTGTTCTTACTGGCATATTCAGAATTCAGATATGTGATACAGTATGTCAGTAATGACAGATTTATTTAAGTCCCTGACTATGGAGGCTTCATAACACTGAAGGAAGTTCCCACAAGAGCAAAGCAAAGAAGTATAAAATACTGAACACAGAAACAGTTTCAAAAATTATCAGAATACAAATTCATTTCAGCTACTCAGCAAACTTATTCTCACATACAACTAGCTGAGAACAAAAAGCATCTTTCAACAACTGAAGCAGTATAAATAGGTGGTGGTGTTTAGTTGCTAAGTTGAGTCCCTCTCTTTGTGACCCCATCGACTGCAGCATGCCAGCTTCCTTGTCTTTTACCATTTCCTGGAGCTTGCTCACACGCACGTCCATTGAGTTGGTGGTGCCATTCAACTATCTCAGGTTCTGTTATCCCCTTCTCATCATGCCCTCAATCTTTCCCAGCATCAGGGTCTTTTCCAATGAGTCCGCTGTTCACTTCAGGTGGCCAAAGTATTGGAGCTCCAGCTTT
>SJYC01071086.1:0-23484 GCA_006408675.1 Madoqua kirkii | reverse complement strand
GTCAGAACCCTGTATGGAATAACTGACTGGTTCAAGACTGAAAAAGGAGTATGACAGGGCTGTCTGCTGTTACTCTATTTGTTTAATCTATACACTGAGCACATCATGAGAAATGCCAGGCTGGATGAGTTACAAGCTGGAATCAGGATACAAGAGAGAACAACAACCTCAGACATGCAGATGATACCACTCTAATGGCAGAAAGTGAAGAGGAACCTAAAGAGCCTCTTGATGAGGGTGAAGGAGGAGAGTGAAAGAACCAGCTTAAAACTAAATACCCAAACCCCTAAGATTATGGCATTTGCCCCCATTATTTCAAGGCAAATAGAGGGGGAAAAGGTGGACTAGTGTCAGACTTCCCTTTCTTGGGCTCTAAAATCACTGAGGATGGTGACTGCAGCCATGAAATCAGAAGATGGTCGCTTCTTAGCAGGAAAGCTATGACAAACCTAGACAATGTGTTGAAAAGCAGAGACGTTACTGTGCCAACAAAGGTCCGTATAGTCAAGGTTATGGTCTTGCCAGTGGTTGTATACGGTTGTGAGAGCTGGACTGCAAAGCAGGTGGAGCACCAAACTGTAAGGCAAATAGAGGGGGAAAAGGTGGACTAGTGTCAGACTTCCCTTTCTTGGGCTCTAAAATCACTGAGGATGGTGACTGCAGCCATGAAATCAGAAGATGGTCGCTTCTTAGCAGGAAAGCTATGACAAACCTAGACAATGTGTTGAAAAGCAGAGACGTTACTGTGCCAACAAAGGTCCGTATAGTCAAGGTTATGGTCTTGCCAGTGGTTGTATACGGTTGTGAGAGCTGGACTGCAAAGCAGGTGGAGCACCAAACTGTGGTGCTGGAGAAGATTCCTGAAAGTCCTTTGGACAGCAAAGAGATCAAACCAGTCAATCTTAAGGGAAATCAACCCTGAATACTCATTAGAAGGACTGATGCTGATGACGCAACTCCAGTATTTTGGTCATCTGATACAAACAGCTGACTCTTTGGAAAAGTCCCTAATGCTGGGAAAGATTGAGGGCAGAAGGAGAAGAGGGCATCAAAGGATGAGATGTCTGGAAGACATCACTAATGCAATGGACGTAAACTTGGGCAAAGTTCGGGAGATGGTGAGGGATAGGATTCTCATGGGAGATGGTGAGGGACAGGGTTCTCAGAGAGCTGGACATGACTGGGCAACTGAACAACAAGCAAATGACATTAAACAAGTTATAGTTTAAAGACAACTGATTTAACCCTATCCCCAACCCCCACCCTGAAGATTAAGAATTAGCTCCTTTTTATGAGTCACTCTTTCTGCTTTTCATTTTCTCCCCTTCCCAATAAAGTTATATAATTTTCATCATATCAACAGCCAACATTAACATTACTATGTTTAATAAATGTTTTACACCTGAGCCATGCAGCTTACTGAACATATTATCAGTTCAGTTCAGTTCATTTCAGTCACTCAGAAGTGTCCAACTCTTTGAGACCTCATGGACTGCAGGATGCCAGGCTTCCCTGTCCATAACCAACTCCTAGCGCTTGCTCAAACTCATGTCCATTGAGTCAGTAATGCCACCCAACTATCTCATTCTCTGTCGCCCCCTTCTCCTCCTGCCTTCAATCTTTCCCAGTAGCAGGATCTTTTCCAGTGAGTCAGTTCTTCACATCAGGTGGCCAAAGTATTGGACTTCCTGCTTTAGCATCAGTCCTTCCAATGAATATTCAGGACTGATTTCCTTTAGGATAGATTGGTTGGATCTCCTTGCAGTCCAAGGGACTCTCAACAGTCTTCTCCAGCACCACAATTCAAAAGCATCACTTTTTCAACGCTCAGCTTTCTTTGTAGATCAACTCTCACATCCATACATGACTATTGGGAAAACCATAGCTTTGACTATATGGACTTTTGTTGACAAGGTAATGTCTCTGCTTTTTAATGTGTGGTCTTGGTTGGTCATAGCTTTTCTTGGAAGGAGCAAGCATCTTTTAATTTCATGGCAGCAGTTACCTTCTGCAGTGATTTTGGAGCCCAAGAAAATAGTCTTTCACTGTTTCCATTGTTTCTCCATCTATGCTGTGAAGTGATGGGACTGGATGTCATAATATTAGTTTTCTGAATGTTGAGTTTTAAGCCAACTTTTTCACTCTTCATTTTCACTTTCATCAAGAAGCACTTTAGTTCCTTTTGCCTTCAGCCATAAGGGTGGTGTCATCTGTGTATCTGAGGTTATTGATATTTCTCTCAGAAATCTTGATTCCAGCTTGTGCTTCATCCAGCCCAGAATTTCACATGATATACTCTGCTGCTGCTGCATCACTTCAGTCTTGTCTGACTCTGTGTGACTCCATAGACGGCAGCCCACCAGGCTCCCCTGTCCCTGGGATTTTCCAGGCAAGAACACTGGAGTGGGTTGCCATTTCCTTCTCCAATGCATTAAAGTGAAAAGTAAAACTGAAGTTGCTCAGTCATGTCCAACTCTTAGTGACCCCATGGGCTACAGCCTACCAGGCTCCTCCATCCATGGGATTTTCCAGGCAAGAGTACTGGAGTGGGGTGCCATTGTCTTCTCTGGATATACTCTGCAAATAAGTTAAATAAACAGGGTAACAATATACAGCCTTGATGTATTCCTTTCCCTATTTGGAACAAGTCTGTTGTTCCATGTCCAGTTCTAACTGTTGCTTCTTCACTTGTATACAGATTTCTCAGGAGGCAGGTAATGTGGTCTGGTATTTGCTATGATCCACACAGTCAAAGGCCTTGGTGTAGTCACTAAAGCAGAAGTAGATGTTTTTCTGGAACTCTCCTGCTTCTTCGATGATCCAATAGATGTTGGCAGTTTGATCTCTGGTTCCTCTGCCTTTTCTAAATCCAACTTGAATATCTTGAAGTTCACGGTTCATGTACTGTTGAAGCTTGGCTTGGAGAATTTTGAGCATTACTTTGCTAGCGTGTGAGATGACTGCAATTGTGCAGTAGTTTGAGCATTCTTTGGCATTGTGTTTCTTTGGGATTGGGATGAAAACTGACTTTTTCCAGTCCTGTGACCACTGCTGAGTTTTCCAAATTTGCTGGCATATTGAGTGCAGCACTTTCACAGCATCATCTTTTAGGATTTGAAATAGCTCAATTGTAATTCCATCACTTCCACTAGCTTTGTTCGTAGTGATTCTTTCTAAGTCCCACTTGACATCCCATTCCAGAATGTCTGGTTCTAGGTGAGTGATCACAACATCATGGTTATCTGGGTAATGAAGACCTTTTTTTGTATAGTTCCTTGTATTCTTGCCACTACTTCTTAATATCTTTTGCTTTGGTTAGGTTCATAACATTTCTGTCCTTTATTCTGCCCATTTTTGCATGAAATGTTAACTTGGTATCTCTAGTTTTCTTGAAGAGATCTCTAGTTTTCCCCATTCTATTATTTTCCTATACTTTTTTGCATTGATCACTGAAGAAGGCTTTCTTATCTCTCTGTGCTATTCTTTGGAATTCTGCATTCAAATGGGTACATCTTTCCTTTTTTCTCCTTGCCTTTCACTTTTCTTTTCTCAGCTATTTGTAAGGCCTCCTCAGTCAACCATTTTGCCTTTTTGCATTTCTTTTTCGTGGGGATGGTCTTAATCACTGCCTCCTGTACTGTGTAACGAACCTCCATCCATAGTTCTTCAGGCACTCTGTCTGTCAGATCTAATCCCTTGAATCTATTTGTCACTTCCACTGTATAGGGGATTTGATTTAGGTTTTACCTGGATGGTCTAGCGGTTTTCTTGCTTTCTTCAATTTAATTCTGAATTTGGCAATAAGGAGTTCATGATCTGAGCCACAGTCAGCTCCTGGTCTTATTTTTGCTGACTGCATAGAGCTTCTCCAAGAAGAAGCAAAGAATATAATGAATCTGATTTTGCTATTGACCATCTGGTAATGTCCATGTGTAGAGTCTTCTTTTATGTTGTTGGAAAAGGGTGTTTGCTATGACCAGTGAGTTCTCTTGGCAAAACTCTGTTAGCCTTTTCCCCACTTATTTTGTACTCCAAGGCCAAATTTGCCTGCTCTAATATAAAACAAACAAACAAACTCAGACATATATGATACACTTCTAGGTACCAGTGTCCAACTACAACAATCACAATCTCGGCCATTTTTATTTTTATCTATGTTTCACTTCTTCTTTTTTTTTTGTGGTGAGGGGGCAAGTTTTGGACTGATAATTGAGTTCTGTTAACTTTTTACTGTTTATCATTAATTCATCCCAAATTCTCCACTAGTTCTTCAAATTCCTTCTCAAGACGTTCAGATATACTGCTTATTCTACTAGTTTCATGTTAAACATGACTTTCATGGGACCTTTTCATGTGCTCTGTTCTGGACAGATTTCTCTCCCTGTCTGGTATATATTTGCTATTCTGGGGTCTTTCTTAAACTTCTCCTTACCATGCTCTCTGAACTTCAAGTCTTCCTTTTTAATATATATATGAGTATGCATAAACTTGATTTTCCAATTAATTTTGATAGCACTCATCTTTCAGATGACTGATAGAAAAAGAGAGGCAAGTATGTTAAGTTTTTTGAGGCACTGTGTACTTGCAATGTCATTTAATCCTCAATCTCACCAAAAAACTCAAAGGTTAAATGACAACTAATAAATTGAGGGTTAAATCTAAACTAATAAATGGATTTTCAGGTTGTGCAGTGGTAAAGAATCTGCCTGCCAATGAAGAACTCAAGAGATATGGGTTCGATCCCTGGGTCAGGAACATACCCTGGAGGAGGAAATGGCAATCCACTCCAATATTCTTGCCTGGAAATTTCCATGGACAGAGGAGCCTGGTGGGCTACAGTCAGTGGGGTTGCAAAGAGTTGGACACAACTGAGCAAGCACACAAGTAATAAATAGAATGATTAAATATACATGTATAGAATTCAGGGTTGGAAATCATTCCCCAAATCTTTTTTGGGGCTCCAAAATCACTGCACATGACTGCAGCCATGAAATTAAAAGATGCTTACTCCTTGGAAGGAAAGTTATCACTAACCTAGACAGTATATTAAAAAACAGAGACATTACTTTTGTCAACAAAGGTCTGTCTAGTCAAGGCTATGGTTCTTCCAGTAGTCATGTATGGATGTGAGAGTTGGACTATAAAGAAAGCTGAGCACTGAAGAATTGATGCTTTTGAACTGTGGTTTTGGAGAAGACTCTTGAGAGTCCTTTGGACTGCAAGGTGTCCAACCAGTCCATCCTAAAGGAAATCAGTCCTGGGTGTTCATTGGAAGGACTGATGTTGAAGCTGAAACTCTAATATTTTGGCCACCTCATGCAAACAGCTGACTCATTTGAAAAGACCCTTATGTTGAGTAAGATTGAATGCCAGAGAAGGGGACGATAGAGGATGAGATGGTTAGATGGCATCACCGACTCATGAGTTTGGGTAAACTCTGGGAGTTGGTGATGGACAGTGACGCCTAGCGTGCTGCAGTTCATGGGGCTGCAAAGAGTTGGACACGACTGAGTGGCTGAACTGAACTCAATCCATTGTCTTCTAGTTTCCAACATTGCTGTTGAGAAGTCCTCAAACCAGTTGAAGTCCCGGTCTTTTATTTGTGACCTTTATTTTATCTTTTTGATAGCTTGTAGTATCTCCTTTTCATTTCAAAGTGTTGTTAGTTCAGTCATGTCTGACTCTGTAGCAGCCAGACTCTTCTGTCCATGGAATTTTTCAGGCAAGAACACTGGAGTGGATAATCATTCCCTTTGCCAGGGGAGCTTTCTGACCTAGGGATTGAACCCAGGTCTGCTGCATTTCAGGCAGATTCTTTACTGTCTGAGCCACTAGGGAAAAAGAGCTCTAACATTTTGAATTTCAAGTGTTCCAAAATTTCACAACTGATGTGTCTCATTGTGAGTCTCCTTTTATCTATTGTTCTGGGTAATCACTGGATCTTTTCAATCAGGAAGCTAGTTCTTTAGTTCTGGAAATATTTAACTACCCCTTTGATTATTTTCTCCCTTCTCTGCGACTAGTTTTCTAATTTTCTAGTTCTTTGTCCTTTCTCTCTACTCCAGGGGAAACTTCCTTAATTTTATCTTTGAACACCTCTATTTAATTTTTCAGAGAAGGCAATGGCACCCGACGCCAGTACTCTTGCCTGGAAAATCCCATGGACAGAGGAGCCTGGTAGGCTGCAGTCCATGCTAAGGGTAGGACACGACTGAGCGACTTCACTTTTACTTTTATGCATTGGAGAAGGAAATGGCAACCCACTCGAGTATTTAGTTTCTGCTATCATACTTTTAATTTCTAATAGTCTTTATTTTGTCCTCTGTTCTTTTCTTTTTTAAAAAAAGTATTCTGCTCTTGTTAATGAGTCCAAATCTTTTCTTATTCCCTGCGTACATTAATAGCTTATTTCTTTCTCTTTTTTGGCTATGTCATGCAGGTTATCTTGCAGAATCTTAGTTCCCCCTCAGGGATTGAACCCAGGCCCCCTTGCAGTGACAGCATCAAGTCCTAACCTCTGGATGACCAGGGAATTCCCAGATAGCTTATTTCTAAAATTCTTTTCTCCCTGTAGTTTGTTTTCTCTAAAAAATAAACTTGGTTTTTGTTTTCCTTTGTGTTTATTTTGGTCCAGATCATTCACTTTTATTCATGTTCTCTAATACAGTAGCCACTAAACATATGGATTATTGGGTAACAGAAATTTGGTTAGTTCAAACTAAGATGTACTGTAAGCATAACAAACACTCTGTATTTTAAGAAATTGGAATGAAAGAATATATTTAATATATATTATTAATATTTTTGTATTTGTTACATGTTGATAATATTAGGGGTAAATAAAATATATTATGAAAATTAATTTAAAGAATTTTACTTATTTTAATGTGGCTACTAGAAAATTTAAAAGTATATATGTAGCTTGCATTATACTTCCAATGGACAGTTCTGTGTTACATCTTTCCTCAGATGTCTGGTGAATTTTGGTTTTGTGCATGTATGTGATATACAGCTGTGTTTATTATAATATTTTTGAGACATAATTCGTGTTCTATAAATGTACCCTTCTAAAGGGTATGATCCAGTAGTTTTTAGTCTATTCATAGAGTTGTACAATCATCACTATCAAATAATAGAACATTTATATCATCCCAGGAAGAAATCCTGTACCCATTATCAGTCACTTCTTATTCCCATGTCCCTCCAGTCCTTAAAAACTTCTAATCTACTTTGTTTCTATGGATTTATCTACTCAGGACATTTCACATAAATGGAATTATACGTTATGTGGCCTTCTATGACTGGTTTCTCTCACTTTGCACAGTATTTTCAAGGTTCATCCACATTGGCATGTATCAGCACGTCATTCCTGTTTATTGCTGAATACTGCTCCATTGTATGGATATACCACATTTATTTATCCATTTAGTCACTGATGGATATTTGTGTTGTTTTCCCTTTTTCCTTTACTGTAAATAATGTTGCTATGAATACCCACAGGTATACTTGTGAGGACGTGTGTTTTCCTTTCTTTGGGCAGAGACCTTGGCGTGCTCATTTTTTCAGAATGAAGCACTATAACTGGGCTGGACTCTGAGCGTGGATATGAGGTCAGTACAGTGTGACTCTCCCTGTATGGGGACAGGACTAGAGAGGGACCATATCACTCTCTTCATTTCCTTTGGACTGAAAGATTTCACAGAAAAGCCCTCCAGTGCCTCACTACTATCCTGCAGTGACCTTCCCTTGACAGTGTTTTAGAAATTAACTGAGAGAAGAAGGCTTGGTTTTTCAACATAATATCCATTCATTCCTCCTGTTTACATATACGTTCACCCTTGACTATCCCTAGTATCCTCTAGTTAAACATTCTTTGGTTTCTATTTACTAGGAAGAAGGTAGGCAAGAATTAGTCCTTAACTGGACAGAGTGAGCAAAGGGGTCAGGACCTCACCCTTCTTAACCAGGTTTATCTCTAGCTTTCAGCACCACAAATAAGGTCTACTTCTGGAGATACTGGAGAAGCAAATGGCAACCCACTCCAGTATTCTTGCCTGAAGAATCCTAGGGACAGAGGAGCCTTGTGGGTGACCATCTATGGTGGGGTCGCACAGAGTTGGACACGACTGCAGCAACTTAGCAGCAGCAGCTAGAGATACCTGGGGTAATTAGTCTTGGAGACTTCGGTATATTCTGTGGAATAAATCAGTTTTCTTTTAGGCTTCCCCATTGCCAGCTTAGGATTTAGCATTCTTTACTTTCCTTATTTGCTTCCCAGATTCCAAAGTTTTGTGACTGTTGTCTCCCCTCCCATATTATTTTGTTCTTGTGAGTATATGCCTTAAAAACTCTGTGAAATTTTAGAGGGCTTCAGAGGGAGTGAAATGAAATGTATACACTCAATCAGCCACCTTTATCCAAAGCCTCTGTCCTTGCATTTTTCATTCATTGTTTCAATTGCTTCCTCAGACAGATCTTTTCTCAAATTTGCAAACCAAGTCGTCCTTCAAGGCTCTTATATCCTACTGGGGTACCTGGAAGATATGATTATTTGTCATTAGTTGACTGACTCCCTGACTAAATTAAAAGCTCTTCAAAAGTAGGCATTGACATTCTTCTTTATTTCTCCTGCTGCTTAACACTGTCCCTGGCTCTTTAGGAGCCCTCAGTAAATGCTTATTGAATTTAATTAGCATTTAGAGGACTGAATGATAGTGGTTTGGGAAGATGAGGGCTTAAGAGGGACAGAAGACCCAAATTACTCATTTTCATGCAAGGTTTTTGTCCATCTACTCTCTTTTAGTTATAAAGATGCATGTCTATTTAGATATTTTCAACTTTGTAATTTTAAGGGGGCAAGCCAGGGAAAATCTTTATCTACCTTGTTCACCACCAGCAGATGGTATCAGTGGTCCCATGGACATCGTACCTTTGGATGTGTAGACAAGTGGACTTTGGGATAGTTTAGGAAGTCCCTAGGGTTTAAGATCTTCCCAGAACCTAAGCTGCTTATGAGCTTGTGGAGTTTCTGTAGCATGCACACACAGAGCTGTCTATCCCCCTTGATGTCATGGTTATTCTAAAGAAATTAAATGACTACCTTTCTCTTGCCCTTTGCTATCTTCTGATATCATTTCCCTCAGGTTTTTGGGCCATGCTGACTTGCAATCAGCTTTCAGCTGAGCAAGGGACAGGAGATGGTTCAGTTTGAAGAAGGTGACTGCCTCTGTCTCCAGAGCCCCACCTTGATACTGCTGTTGCTGTTCTTTCCCTGATGCTAGTTCTGTGTGTAGATTTTCTTGCCTTTTTTGATAGATCCTCTGAGTAACCACGTGAGTTGGCTTCAGACCTCCAATTGGCTTTGCACTTGGGCCATTAACCATTATAGTCTCTTGGCTTTCCAAGCTTTTGACCTACTGTGGTCTGGCCCTTCAGTTTTCTGTTTGATATCCAGTCTAGTTGTTTCTCCAATATCCACCATGGCCTGGTAGTGTAAGTAAGGGCCTGAGTCTCCTTGTTTTTTGGCCTCTCAGCACTGGCTACTCCACTCCAGATCCAGCTTTCCTTGTCCCTGCTATCAAAACCATTTCTTAACCCTGTGCATTTTCAACTCACTCAGTCACAAGTTGGCCAATGGAAGTGACACAGGGCTAAATGCTGTGACACATCCTTGGGGCTAAGGAAAAAACTTGGATTAGAGTTCAGATATAGATGGGTACACTGGATGCCTTGCAGAAGATGACTGGGTGGCACAGATTACAGGCTGCACCAGACTTAACAGTATGGTATGATTGAGGAGATTACTGGTTCAAGGTATGAAGTGAGGCTATATCTGAACCACCTCGAGGCACCTTGGGGGTGCCTAAGTGTTTAGGGTATGAGAAGGATGAAAAATAACACAACTAGAACTCGGCAATCAGATGCCCACATGACTGCACTGGAAGACCCCCTTCTCTTACTTTCCAAACAGCAAGATATAAGGCAGCAAGCAGTTTCCCCTGTCAGCTGGAGACATGAGGTGCAGAGGTGAAGAAGTCAGGAACACTACAGGAGTGGTCTGACAGTCTGGGCAGCAGAGAGAATCTTGGCAGGTGACATGTGGTGATCGAGATTCGTGGTCAGACAGTTATAGAGCTCTGGGCGGTGGCGGCAGCAGCAGTATAGGATGCCAGGGCACAGGAATGAAGGTCAGGTCAGTGATTCCTCATAAGGAACCCCGGGAGAATGCGGGATGTGCTTGAGGTCAAGTGATCAGGACACAGAAGAGAGGGATGGCAAGAGTCTGGCTGGAACATGAACACAAGCAGAGGGACAGGCAACAGGGAAAATTACACGTGAATCCATAACCCCCCCTATTTTGGGCCTCTCAGCAACATATAATAAAGGGAAAAGGGAGTTTTCTGAGTGTTTGCCCCTTGGAAAGTAAGAGGTTATCATCCAGAAGCACCTAGGGATGAACTGCCACTGTGGTCTTCACCTTTGGTTCATAAACTGGCAAGAACTCAGGTTATATGCACATTGTCTGAGAAATGACATTGCGGAGTGCCAAAAGCTCCAAGCAAAATTTAATATTTATGACTCATTGTGGAGCTTGTAATCACTAGTGGATGGACTTTCCTATTTATAATAAAGACAATTGTACATAGCCTTTTCCTTCAGATGTAAAAAGAAAACACACATGCATACCCATGCATACACAGAAATGCCTTATTAAAAAGACTAAAGGGCAATAGGGTGGAAGAGCATTAAAAAACTGAAAATAACAATTACAACTTCCCCACGAGAGGCCCACATTTTAAAGTGCGTTGTCTATTGCAGTGCTGTTCTCAGCTCTGTTGTTCATTGTTTGTGTCCCTTTGGCAAATTAAGTCATTGGAAAATATAACAGTCTTGCATTTATATTGCAGCTTTTTTGTAGAGACTCAAGATACTTGTCTGTGTTTGTGGAGGTTTTGTTTCCTACATGACTGCATTTTCCGAGCTATGTGGGAATCACAGTGTCCCTGTTTTTTTGTTGAACTGATAAATCCAAAACAACCAACCCATCTGGAGAGTCTTCATAGCCCGCAGACAGCTTCTGTTGTACAACTTGGACTTGGGAGTTGTGTGTGTGTGGGGTGATATTTCATAAATCAGAGAACGAATTGGTTCAGATTCCCATCAAAGGAGGGTTGAGATGGCTAACAAAAGCAACAAGCAGAGGAGGAAGTTAGACGTATATCAAGTCAAGGAGATCAACTTCAAGAGGAGTAAGATCAGATCCATGGGGAGGTGCAGAATTTGAGTCCACAGGGCAGAGTCAGGGCATTGAGTTAGATGCAGATGCTGGTGGTATTGAGCAAGGCTTACCACTTCCCAAGTATGTCCCCTTGGTCTAGTCAGTTAATCCCTCTGTAGCATAACTTTCTGAATTAAAAAAAATGGGGATGATAATATTTAATAACCATGGAAAATTCATACAGAATAAATGAATTAGTGTTTATAAAATTATTAAAGTGGTTTGAAATTAACCTTCAAAAATGATAAGAGATGAGCACTGGTCTTAATAAATGAACCATAATTCAGCATCACCAGCCTTATGTCTTAGCTAGGTCTGTATTTCCATGTGTAGCACAGTGTCTGGTGTACTCTAGGTACTCAGCCAATACTGCATGAACTGCTCTGACGCCACACCATGGTCTGCAAGCTGGTACAGACACTTGCCTGACACAGCCCAGTCTGAAGAACTTTGAGATGTTTGGGCTCCGGTAGTATGTTGCTCATCCTGGACTCAGCCTTTGCATTTGGGTCAATGCTACTACAGACTGGCCCATCCAAGTGAATGGGGCTTTCTGTAGGCACCAGCTATTTTCTTGTCATAGCGGGCTCACCATGTGACTAGCAATTTAGGGATGTGCTGAGTCTATTTCCTTAATCATAATATCAACTATAATAATATATTAGGATGTTATTATTAGTGACCCAACACCTTTTAAATGGCAAATCTGCTCAAAATACATTAATAGTCTCTGTTTCCGTGGTGATAGAAGAAGCTATCAAAATGTTCAATATCCTCCTTAGCAATCTCATCTGGGTATACACCTTATGTGAGGCTTATATTTCAGAGATGATAAAAATATGAACAAAAATTTTAAATGAAGAACATACTAAATAGTCATAGATACAGTGCTATGATTAAAACACAATTGTGTAAGGGGAAATATATGAGATTAGATCATTCAAGATACTCTGAAGCAGTGATTCTTAAGCTGGGTCCTGAAATGGCCAGAATGTTTCAGACATGCAACTGTCTAAAGTGGAGGTGAACTTGGCCTGTTAGAGGAAAAGACAGTGGTCTAGTGAGTGAAGCAAGAGGAGGAGGCCAGTAGGGGAGGTGGGGTCTGAGAGAACAGGGCTTGGTAAGTGGCTTGGATTTTATTTTATATCCAGTGGGATACTTGTCAGGAGATGGGTTTGTATAGGAGAGTAAATTTCCTGCTGAGACCAATCTAGTAGCTCAGGAGAGAGTGGCTTGCGGTAGGGTGACTGTGCAGCACGAAAGATCAGTTAGGAGGCTATGCAGTGGTCCTCATTAGGGAAAATAATGGCTGGATTGGATAGCAGCAGTGGGTTTAGAGAGAAGTAAATGAGTTAAAGCACTGTTTTGGAGTTACAGAGCCAATAAGGCTTGATGATGGGTTGGATGATGAAGGTGAAAACAAGGGAGGAATAAGGAAGTCTCCTGGGTTTTGAGCGTAAGTAATTAGATGGTTTGTGATGCCGTTTACTGAGATGGAGAGAACTAGGGGAAGAACAGGTTTGGAAAGGTTAGAAATCAATGATTCTGTTTGGGGTATATTACATTCAAGATCTGTTTCAAAGTTTCTAATTTTTATCTCAGTGAGCTACATGGCAATTCACTGGACAAGGCTTATCTGTTAAATTTGTAGTGGAAAAAAGCAATTACTGGAGAAACTGAAAGAAATGGCTTATATCTCAAAGAGCACAGGCAGGAGGCTGCGGAAATCCCTCCATTCCAATGAGCCCTGGGGCTCCCCATAGGAGAAGTTGAAAAGCTGCTCCTGGGATTCTCTCTAGCTTATTGCGGTTTTCTCAGAACCATTCTCTTCAGGTAAAGGAAAACAAGAAATGTGCTTACACCATATTGCATTCTTTTCCTAGAAAAATCAATCAAAGCTGTATTTATTTCCCTGGCTTGCTATATATGGAAATGAGAATTCTCAAGTGCTATGAATGATGTCTATGTGCCTCAGTACATAGGTGCCTAGAACCTTAACATGTCTCTTTAGAATTAGTTCTGTAAGAGTTCTCATAGACTTAAAGAAGAGAAAATTTCTTAGTCTTTTTATAAATATTCTTTCCAGGTGAGTGATATTCTTTTTTCCTACCTCGTATGGAATGTTTTTCTTGGAGGGTATATTCAGACCAGGAGTTCTCAAATTTCCAATACTGAAATATGCCACTTAAACTACAAAGTTGTCTACTGGGAGAAGAATAATATGCCCAGTAGAGAGACAGGGTTTGTAATTTAATGAATGGTAAATAATGCATATTTGTCTCTAGTGTGTTCATAAAGTTGTATAATCATCAGCACCATCTAATTCTAGCATGTCTGCATCACCCCCCAAAGAAAATGATTTATGGTCTCCTCATTTACCCAAAACTTCCTCTCTCCTGACCCTTTAGCCTACTTTTTGTGTCTATGAACGTGCTTACTTCGGACTTTTCATAAAAATGGAGTCATACAATATGTGACCTTTTGCATCTGCCATTTTTGACTTAGCATCAGGTATTAAAAGTTGATTTATATGTAAAGTACAGACCTAACAGAAGCAGAAGATATTAAGAAGAGGTGGAAAGAATATACAGAAGAACTATACCCAAGAGGTCTTAATGACCCAGATAACCATAATGGTGTAGTCACTCAGCTAGAGTCGGATATCCTGGAGTGTGAAGTCAAGAGGGCCTTAGGAAGCATTACTACAAACAAAGCTTTAGTGGAGGTAATAGAATAAGAGCAGAGTTATTTCAGATCCTAAAAGATGATGCTGTTAAAGCACTGCAGTAAATATGTCAGCAAATTTGGAAAAACTCAGCAGTGGCCAGAGGATTGGAAAGGTCAATTTTCATTCCAATCCCAAAGAAGAGCAATGCCAAAGAATGTTCATACTACTGTACAATTGTGCCCATTCCATATGCTAGCAAGGTATGCTCAAAATCCTTCAAGCCTGGCTTCAGTAGTATGTGAAGCAAGAAATCTCAGATGTAAAGGCTGGGTTTAGAAAAAATAGAGGAACCAGAGATCAAATTGCCAATATTAGTTGGATCATAGAGAAAGCAAGGTAATTCTAGAAAAACATCTACTTCTGCTTCATTGACTACGCTAAAGCCTTAGACTGTATGGATTACAACGAACTGTGGAGAAGTCTTAAAGAGATGGGAATCCCCAATCACCTTATCTGTCTCCTGAAAAACCTGTATGCAGGTCAAGAAGCATCAGAACCCAACATGAAACAATGGACTGGTTCAAAATTAGGAAAGGAGTACATCAAGTCTGTATATTGTTATCTTGCTTATTTAACTTATATGCAGAGTACATCATGTGAAATGCCAGGCTGGATGAATCATAAGCTGGGATAAAGATTGCTGAGAGAAATATATATAGCCTCAGATATGCAGATGATACAACTCTAATGGCAGAAATCAAAGAAGATCTAAAGAGCCTCTTGATGAGGGTGAAAGAGGAGAGTGGAAAAGCTGGCTTAAAACTCAACATTCAAAACACAAAGATCATGGCATCTGATCCTATCATTTCATGGCAAAGAGAAGGGGAAAAACTGAAAACAGTGACAGACTTTATTTTCTTGGGCTACAAAATCACTGCAGACAGTGACTGCAGTCATGAAGTTAAAAGATTCTTGGTCATTGAAAGAAAAGCTATAATAAACCTAGGTAGCATATTATTGTCCACAAGAGACCCACCTCAAAGAAGGGCTGGAAAAAGATATTTCATGCAAATGAAGACCAAAAGAAAGCAGGAGTAGCAACACTCATATCAGATAAAATAGACTTTGAAATAAAGGCTGTGAAAAGAGACAAAGAAGGACACTACATAATGATCAAAGGATCAATCCAAGAAGAAGATACAACAGTTATAAATATGTATGCACCCAACATAAGAGTATCACAATATGTAAGGCAAATGCTAACAAGTATGAAAGGGGAAATTAAATAGTAACACAGTAATAGTGGGAGTCTGTAATACCCCACTCACACCTATGGATAGATCAACTAAACAGAAAATTAGCAAGGAAACACAAACTTTAAGTGATACAATGGGCCAGTTAGATCTAATTGATATCAATACGATATTTCACCCCAAAACAATGAATTTCACCTTTTTCTCAAGTGCACATGGAACCTTCTCCAGGATAGATCACATCCTAGGCCATAAATATAGCCTTGGTAAATTAAAAAAATTTGAAATCATCTCAAGCATCTTTTCTGACCACAGTGCAGTAAGATTAGATGTCAACTACAGGTAAAAAAAACTATTAAAAATACAAACATATGGAGGCTAAACAACACACTTCTGAATAACCAACAAATCACAGAAGAAATAAAAATATGCATATAAATGAATGAAAATGAAAACACAACAACTGAAAACCTATGGAATTCAGTAAAAGTAGTGCTAAGGGGAAGGTTCATAGCAATACAAGCCTATCTCAAGAAACAGGAGAAAAATCAAATAAATAACCTAACCTAAAGAAGCTAGAAAAAGAGGAAATTAAGAACCCCAAGGTTAGTAGAAGGAAAGAAATCACAAAAATTAGGGCAGAAATAAATGCAAAAAAAAAAAGGAGACTATAGCAAAAAGCAACAAAGCTAAAGACTGTTTCTTTGAGAAGATAAATAAAATAGACAAACCATTAGCCAGACTCATCAAGAGAAAAAGAAAGAAGAATCAAATCAACAAAATAAGAAATGAAAATGGAGGAATCACAGACAACACAGAAATACAAAGGATCATAAGAGACTACTCTCAGCAACTATATACCAATAAAATGGACAACTTGGAAGAAATGGACAAATTCTTAAAAAAGTATAACTTTCCAAAACTGAACCAGGAAGAAATAGAAAATCTTAACAGACCCATGACAAACACAGGAATCGAAACTGTAATCAGAAATCTTCCAGCCAACAAAAGCCTAGGACCAGAGGGCTTCACAGCTGAATTCTACCAAAAATTTAGAGAAGAGCTAACAACTATCCTACTCAACTCTTCCAGAAAACTGCAGAGAAAGGTAAAACCAAACTCATTCTATGAGGCCACCATCACTCTAATACCAAAACTGGTCAAATATTCCACACACAAAAAAAATTACAAGCCAATAACACGGATGAACATAGATGCAAAAATCCTTAACAAAATTCTAGCAAACAGAATCCAACAACATATTGAAAAGATCATACATCATGACCACATAAGCTTTATCCCAGGGATGTGAGGATTCTTCAGTATTTGCAAATCAATCAATGTGATACACCACATTAACAAATTGAAAGATAAAAACCAATGATTATCTCAATAGATGCAGAGAAAGCCTTTGACAAAATTCAACCTTCATTTATTATAAAAACCCTGCAAGGAACATACTTCAACATAATAAAAGCTATATATGACAATCCCACAGCAAACATTATCTTCAATGGTGAAAAATTGAAAGCATTTCCCCTAAAGTCAGGAACAAGACAAGGATGCCCATTCTCACCACTACTATTCAACATAGTTTTGGAAGTTTCAGACACAGCAATTAGAGAAGAAAAATAAATTAAAGGAATCCAAATTGGAAAAGAAGAAGTAAAATTCTCACTGTTTGCAGATGACATGATCCTCTACATAGAAAACCCTAAAGACTCTACCAGAAAATTACTAGAGCTAATCAATGAATATAGTAAAGTTGTAGGATATAATGTTAATACAAAGAAATCCCTTGCATTCTTAATCACTAACAATGAGAAAACAGAAAGAAGAATTAAGGAAACAATTCCATTTACCATTGCAACAAAAAGAATAAAACACTTAGGAATAAAGCTGCTTAAAGAAACAAAAGACCTATATATAGAAAACCGTAAAACACTGATTGAAGAAATCAACAATGACACAAGTAGATGGAGAAATATACCATGTACATGGATCAGCATATAGTGAAAATGAATATACTACACAAAGCAATCTATAGATTCAATGCAATCCCTATCAAGCTACCAACGGTATTTTTCAGAGAACTAGAACAAATAATTTCACAATTTGTATGGAAATACAAAAAACCTCGAATAGCCAAAGCAATCTTGAGAGAGAAGAATGGACCTGGAGGAAACAACCTTCCGGCCTTCAGGCTCTACTACAAAGCCACAGTCATCAAGACAGTATGGTACTGGCACAAAGACAGAAATATAGATCAATGGAACAAAATAGAAAGCCCAGAGACAAATCCATGCACCTATGGACACCTTATCTTTGACAAAGGAGGCAAGACTATACAATGCAGAAAAAACAATCTCTTTAACAAGTGGTGCTGGAAAAACTGGTTACCAGTTGTAAAAGAATGAAAAGTGAACACTTTCTAACACCATACACAAAAATAAGCTCAAAATGGATTAGGGACCTAAATGTAAGGCCAGAAACTATAAAACTAGAGGAAAGCATAGACAAAACACTCTCTGATATAAATCAGAGCAGGATCCTCTATGACCCACCTCCCAGAGTAATGGAAGTAAAAGCAAAAATAAACAAATGGGACCTAGTTAAACTTAAAAGCTTTTGCACAACAAAGGAAACCATAAGGAAGGTGAAAAGACAGCCTTCAGAATGGGAGAAAACAATACCAAATGAAGCAACTGACAAAGAATTTACCTCAAAAATATATAAGCAACTCCTGCAACTCAATTCCAGAAAAATAAGCGACCCAATCAAAAAGTGGGCCAAAGAACTAAACAGATATTTCTCCAAAGAAGACATACAGATGGCTAACAAACACATGAAAAGATGCTCAACATCACTCATTATCAGAGCAATGCAAATCAAAACCACAATGAGGTACCACTCCACGCCAGTCAGAATGGTTGCTATCAAAAAGTCTACAAAGAATAAATGCTGGAGAGGGTATGGAGAAAAGAGAACCCTCTTATACCATTGGTGGGAATGCAAACTAGTACAGCCACTATGGAGAACAATGTGGAGATTCCTTAAAAAACCAGAAATATAGCTGCCATATGACACAACAATCCCACTGCTGGGCATACACACCAAGGAAACCAGTATTGAAAGAGACACGTGTACCCCAGTGTTCATCACAGCACTGTTTACAATAACCAGGACATGGAAGCAACCTAGATGTCCATCGGCAGACGAATGGATAAGAAAGCTGTGGTACATATACACAATGGTATATTACTCAGCTATTAAAAAGAATGCATTTAGATCAGTTCTATTGAGGTGGATGAAACTGGAGCCTATTATACAGAACAAAGAGAGTTAGAAAGAAAAACACCAATACAGTATATTAACACATATATATGGAATTTAGAAAGATAGTAATGATGACCCTATATATGAGACAGGAAAAGAGACACAGATGAAAAGAACAGACTTTTAGACTTTGTGCGAGAACAGGAGGGTGTGATGATTTGACAGAATAGCATTGAAACATGAATATTATCATATGTGAAACAGGTTGCCAGTCCAGATTCAATGCATGAGACAGGGTGCTCAGGGATGGTGCATAGGGATGATGCTGAAGGATGGGGTGGGGAAGGAGGTGGGAGAGGAGGTTCAGGGTGGGGAACACATGTACACCCATGGCTGATTCATGTGAATATGTGGCAAAACCCACCACAATATTGTAAAGTAATTAGCCTCCAATCACAATAAATTAAAAACAATCAAAACCTAGAGAGCATATTATAAAGCAGAGACATCACATTATTGACAAAGGTCTGTATAGTCAAAGCTATGGTTTTTCCAGTAGTTATGTAGGGATGTGAGGGTTGGACTATAAAGAAGGCTGAACACCAAAGATTTGATGCTTTCAAATTGTGGTGCTGGAGAAGACTCTTGAGAGTCTCATGGACACGTCAGTTCAGTTCAGTTGCTCAGTCATGTCTGACTCTTTGCGAGCCCACAGACTGCAGCAGGCCTCCCGGTCCATCACCAACTCATGGAGTTCACTCAAACTCATGTTCATTGAGTTAGTGATGCCATCCAACCATCTCATCCTCTGTCGTCCCCTTCTCCAGTTGCCTCCAATCTTTCCCAGCATCAGGGTCTTTTCAAATGAGTGAGCTCGTCGCATGAGGTGGCCAAAGTATTGGAGTTTCAGCTTAAACATCAGTCCTTCCAATGAACATTTAGGACTAATTTCTTTTAGGATGGACTGGTTGGACTCCTTGCAGTCCAAGGGACTCTCAAGAGTCTTCTCCAACACTACAGTTCAAAAGCATTAATTCTTTGGTGCTCAGCTTTCTTTATAGTCCAACTCTCACATCCATACATGACTACTGGAAAAACCATAGCCTTAGACTAGACGGACCTTTATTAGCATATGTTTTAATATGCTGTTTAGGTTGGTCATAACTTACCTTCCAAGGAATAAGCATCTTTTAATTTCATGGCTGCAGTCACCACCTGTAGTGATTTTGGAGCACCCCCCCCAAAAAAAACCCCAAATCTCTCACTGTTTGTACTGCTTCCCCATCTATTTGCCATGAAGTGATGGGACCAGATGCCATGATCTTTGTTTTCTGAATGTTGAGTTTAAATACAACTTTTTCACTCTCCTCTTTCACTTTCATCAAGAGACTCTTCAGTTCTAAACATTCTGCCATAAGGATGATCTCATCTGCATACCTGAGGTTATTGTTATTTCTTCTGGCAATCTTCATTCCAGCTTGTGCCTTATCCGGCCCAGCATTTTTCATGATGTACTCTGCATATAAGTTAAATAAGCAGCATGACAATATACAACCTTTATGTACTCTTTTCCCTGTCTGGAACCAGTCCATTGTTCCATGTCCAGTTCTAATACTGGCTTCCTGACCTGCATACAGATTTCTCAAGAGGCAGGTCATGTAGTCTAGTATTCCCATCTCTTTCAGAATTTTCCACAGTTTTTGGTGATCCACACAGTCAAAGGCTTTGGCATAGTCAACACAGCAGAAATAGATGTTTTTCTGGAACTCTCTTTTTTTTTGATAATCCATCAAATGTTGGCCATTTGATCTAAGGTCCCTCTGCCTTTCCTAAAACCAGGTTGAACATCTGGAATTTCACAGTTCATATACTGTTGAAGTCTGGCTTGGAGAATTTTGAGCATTACTTTACTAACTTGTGAGATGAATGCAATTGTGCAGTAGTTTGAGCATTCTTTGACATTGTCTGTCTTTGTGACTGGAATGAAAACTGGCTTTTTCCCATCCCGTGGCCACTGCTGAGTTTCCCAAATTTGCTTATACAATGAGTGGTGCAATACTTTCATAGCATCATCTTTTAGGATTTGAAATAGCTCAACTGTAATTCCACTACTTCCATTAGCTTTGTTCGTAGTGATGCTTCCTAAAGACCGCTTGACTTCACATTCCATGTTGTCTGGCTCTAGGTGAGTGATCATACCATTGTGATTATCTGGGTCATGAAGATCTTTTTTTGTATAATTCTTCTGTGTATTCTTGCCACCTCTTCTTAGTATCTTCTGCTTTGGTTAGCTCCATACCATTTCTGTCCTTTATTGTGGCCATTTTTGCATGAACTGTTCCTTTGGTACCTCTAGTTTTCTTGAAGAGATCTCTAGTCTTTCCCTTTCTATTGTTTTCCTCTATTTTATGGCATTGTTCACTGAGGAAGTCTTATCTATCTGTGCTATTCTTTGGAATTCTGCATTCAAATGGGCTTATCTTTCCTTTTCTCCTTTGGTTTTTGTGTCTCTTCTTTTCTCAGCTATTTGTGTGGCCTCCTCACAGAGCCATTTTGCTTTTTTGCATTTCTTTTTCTTGGGGATTGTCTTAATACCTGTCTCCTATACAATGTCATGAATGTTGTTTAGAGTTCTTCAGGCACTCTGTCTATCACATCTAATCCCTTGAATCTATTTGTCACTTCCACTGTATAATCATAAGGGATTTGATTTAGGTCATACTTGAATGGTCTAGTGGTTTTCCCTACTTTCTTCAATTTAATTCTGAATTTTGCAATTAGGAGTTCATTATCTGAGCTACAGTCAGCTCTTGTTTTTGTTTTTGCTGACTGCATAGAACTTCTCCATCTTTGACTGCAAAGAATATAATCAATCTTATTTCGTTGTTGACCATCTGGTGATATGTGGTGTGTAGAGTCTTCTCTTGTGTTGTTGGAAGAGGGTGTTTGCTATGACCAGTGTGTTCTCTTGGCAAAACTCTATTAGCCTTTGCCCTGCTTCATTCTGTACTCCAAGGCCAAATTTACCTGTTACTCCACGTGTTTCTTGACTTCTTTCTTTTGCATTTCAGTTCCCTATAATGAAAAGGACATCTATTTTGGGGTGTTAGTTCTAGAAGTTCTTGTAGGTCTTTTTAGAATCATTCAACTTCAGCTTTTTCATTGTTACTAGTTGGGGCACAGACTGGGATTACTGTGATATTGTATGGTTTTGGGCTCTTTAGTTGACTATGATTGCTACTCCATTTCTTCTAAGGGATTCTTGCCCACAGTAGTAGATATAATGGTCATCTGAGTTAAATTCACCCATTCTGGTCTATTTTAGTTTGCTAACTCCTAAAATGAGGACATTCATTCTTGCCATCTCCTGTTTGACAACTTCTAATTTGCCTTGACTCAAGGACCTAATATTCCAGGTTCCTATGCAATATTGCTCTTGGACAGCAAGGAGATCAAACCAGTCAATCCTAATGGAAATCAATCCTGAATATTCGTTGAAAGGATTGATGCTGAAGCTGGAGCTCCAATACTTTGGCCATCTGATATGAAGTGTGGACTCACTGGAAAGTACCCTGGTACTGGGAAAAACTGAGAGAAAGAGGAGAATGGGATAGCAGAGGATGAGATGGTTGGAGAGCATCACAGACTCAATGGACATGAATACGAGCAAATTCCAGGAGACGGTGAAGGACAGGAAAGCCTAGCGTGCTGCAGTCCATGTGGTCGCAAGAGTTGGACACAATTTAGTAACTGAACAACAACTAATAACATTATGCATTTTTCTTGTGCTTTTAGCCATTTATATCTTTTTGGTAACAATGTCTGTTCTCTAATTTGCCTTGACTCAAGGACCTAATATTCCAGGTTCCTATGCAATATTGCTCTTGGACAGCAAGGAGATCAAACCAGTCAATCCTAATGGAAATCAATCCTGAATATTCGTTGAAAGGATTGATGCTGAAGCTGGAGCTCCAATACTTTGGCCATTGATATGAAGTGTGGACTCACTGGAAAGTACCCTGGTACTGGGAAAAACTGAGAGAAAGAGGAGAATGGGATAGCAGAGGATGAGATGGTTGGAGAGCATCACAGACTCAATGGACATGAATACGAGCAAATTCCAGGAGACGGTGAAGGACAGGAAAGCCTAGCGTGCTGCAGTCCATGTGGTCGCAAGAGTTGGACACAATTTAGTAACTGAACAACAACTAATAACATTATGCATTTTTCTTGTGCTTTTAGCCATTTATATCTTTTTGGTAACAATGTCTGTTCAGATCCTTTGCTCAAATTGGATTGACTTTTTATCATAGAGGTACAAATATTCTTTATACATTCTGGATGTGAATCCCTTATCAAATGGGATAAGGGATTTGCAAATTTTTTTTACCCTTCAGTTCTATAAGCTATATTTTCACTTCTTTGATAATATCTTTTGAGGTACAAATTTTTTTAACTTTGATAAAATGTAACTTATTTTTCCTTTTGTTGCTTGTACTTTCAGTGTCATGTCTAAGAAACAGCTACCTAATCCAAAGCTATAAAGATTTATGGCTATGTTTTTTTCCCCTAATAGCTTAAGAGTTTGGGCACTGACATTTAGCATACGATCCATTTTGAACTAATTTTTGTGTATGGTATGAGGTGGGGATCCATTTCACATTTGCACAGCACCATTTGTTAAAGAGACTGTCCTTTCTCCATTGAATACTCATGGCACTTTTATTAAAAAAAGAGTCTTTTGATTGCATATGTGAAAGTTTATATACAAGCTGTTTCACTGGTCTATGTGTCTGTCTTCATTCTAGTACCACATTGTTCTGATTACTATAGCTCTGTAATAAGTTTTAAAATCAGGAAGTGAGAGACCTCTCAGTTCAGTTCAGTCACTCAGTCATGTCCGACTATTTGTGATCCCATGAATCACAGCACGGGAGGCCTCCCTGTCTGTCACCAACTCCCAGAGTCCACTCAGACTCATGTCCATCGAGTCAGTGATGCCATCCAGC
>SJYC01071084.1:0-19554 GCA_006408675.1 Madoqua kirkii | reverse complement strand
GTTCCTATGCAATATTGCTCTTTACAGCATCAGATCTTGCTTCTATCACTAGTCACATCCACAGCTGGGTATTGTTTTTGCTTTGGCTCCATCCCTTCATTCTTTCTGGAGTTATTTCTCCACTGACCTCCAGTAGCATATTGGACACCTGCTGACCTGGGGAGTTCCTCATTTAGTATCCTTTCATTTTGCCTTTTCATCCTCTTCATGGGGTTCTCAAGGCAAGAATACTGGAGTGGTTTGCCATTCTCTTCTCCAGTGGACCACATTCTGTCAGACCTCTCTGCCATGACCTGCCCATCTTGGGTTGCCCCACAGGCATGGCTTAGTTTCATTGAGTTAGACAAGGCTGTTTTCCTAATGTGACTGGATTGACTAGTTTTCTGTGAGTAAGGTTTCAGTGTATCTGCCCTCTGATGCCCTCTTGCAACACCTACCATCTTACTTGGGTTTCTCTTACCTTGGGCGTTGGGGTATCTCTTCAAGGCTGCTCCAGCAAAGCACACCCATTGCTCCTTACCTTGGATGTTGGGTGTTACCGCCACCGTTCCTGACCTTCAACATGGGATAGCTTCTCTAGGCCCTCCTGTGCTCGCACAGCCACCAGTCCTTGGACATGGGGTTGCTCCTCCTGGCTGGCTGCCGCCCCTGGCCTTGGGCATAGGGTTGCTCCTCCCAGTCACTTCCCTGGCCTCAGTCATGGGGTTGCTCCTTCCTGCCACCGCCCCTGGCCTCAGGCACTGCCCTTGGCCTCAGACTTGCAGTGGCTCCTCTTGGCCATCGCCCCTGACCTTGGATGCAAGGCTGGTTTTTTTTAGTAGTAATCTGTTGAAGTTCCAACTAATTGGTCCTTGTGGCGAAACCTCCTATGCATCCTGGCTCCTCCCTTACCTCTTTGGAACAGTCCCTCAGAGTCATCTGACAGGCCATGTCCCAGGTTTAAGTCTTGTTTTATCCACAAAATAAAACACAATTCTCACCTTTTAGGTTGTGTATTGTTTTTTTCAGTCAATGGCCCCTAACTCCTCACAGAAATGGAAGGCAGACATCATGTCTGGGTCACATGTTGTCCTATCCACCACACTATGTGCCCACGCTGACTGTGCCTATTAGACCACCAGAGGACATCCCATCTGAGCTCACTGAGAAAGTCTGGCTCCTAGTAACTCTGAGTAACTCTTGAGAGTCCCATGGACTATGAGGAGCTCCAACCAGTCCATCCCAAAGGAAATCAGTCCTGAATATTCATTGGAAGGACTGATGTTGAAGTTGGAAGGACTGATATTGAAGCTGAAGCTCGAATCCTTTGGCCACCTGACGTGAAGAACCACTCATTGGAAAAAACCCTGATGCTGGGGAAGACTGAAGGCATGAGAAGGGGACGACAGAGGATGAGATGGTTGGATGGCATTACCGACTGTATGGACATGAGTTTGAGCAAGCTCTGGGAGTTGGTGATGGACAGGGAAGTTTGGCGTGTTGCAGTTCATGGGGTCACAAAGAGTTGGACACGACTAAGTGACTGAACTGAACTCAGAGTTGGGAGTCAGAGATAACCCATTCATTTCAGCCTGTGGACATAACTAAATGAATGTAACTGAGGGAGCTATAGGCTGGACACCTTCTCCTGTGAAAGGAGATGGTGAAAAACTGCACAGTAAATAACAGTATGGAGGCTCATTAAACTAAAAACAGAGTTACCATGTGATCCAGCAAGCCCATTCCTGGGCATACATCCAGAAAAGACAAAAACAAATTAGAAATGATATATGCACGTCAATGTTCATAGTAGCACTATTTACAACAGCCAAGACATGAAAGCAAATTAAGTGTCTGTCGATGGATGAATGGATAAAGAAAATGTGGTACATAAATACAATTGAGTATTAATCATCTTTAAAAAAGAATGAAATAATGCCATTTGCAGCAATATGGAAGGACTTAGAAATTATCATACTAAGTGTATTAAGTCAGAGAAAAATCATATCATATTTTTGTTGTTCAGTCACTCAGTCATGTTTGACTCTTTGTGATCTCCATGGACTGCAGCATGCCAGGCTTTCCTGTTACTATCTCCCAGAGTTTGCTCAAATCTATGTCCATTGAGTCAGTGACACCATCCAACCATCTCATCCTCTGTTGCCCCCTTTTCCTCCTGCCCTCAATATCATATCACTTATATGTGAAATCTAAAACATGATACAAATGAACTTACTTAAAAAGCAGAAACAGATTACAGATATAGAAAACAAACTTATGGTTACCAAAGGAGAAGGTAACGAGGAATAAATTAGGAGTTTGGCATTAACAGATACACACTACTATAATAAATAGATAACCAGCAATGACCTACTGTATAGCACAGAGAACTATACTCAATATTAGTTGAATCACTTTGTTGTACTTCTGAAATTAATACAACATTATAAATCCACTCTAGTGCAATGAAAAAATTAAGTATAATTAAAAAAACTCCAAAACTTCTCAGTAGAGAGAGAAGAACAGAGATACACAGAGAAGCAGAGACAAAGAGTTGGGAGAGAGATGGCTGGATCCCTGTTCCCTTTCAGGTTCTGGCTGCAGGTACTTGGCAAGCCCAGTTCCTCCTGAATTCTGTAAGGGAACTTAGGAACGTTCCAATAAGTGCATTTTTCCCCCTCAAGTAAACTTCAGTTGTTGTCAATTACTGGCAACAAAAAGAACCGTGACTAAGACAGTTTTCCTATACTTTAGGGGAAGATGGAATAACTCCAAGTGTCAATTGCATACAGTCATGAGCAGTGAGTTTCAAACAGGCATTTTTGAAAGTAAAGTCACTTGTATTTCACCAGGAAAGGCACTAATCGTCTCTCATTTACATGTTGTCTATAATGCACTTACTTTTTTTTTTTTAAATGCACTTACTTTCATTCCTCCATGAAGAGATTCTCCGTGTTGTAAATAAAATCAGTGGGAGGCAAGATGTCGATCTAGACCTCTTTGCCCCATGACGATATGAAATGACACAAGTTTGAAATGACACCCTAAGCAAGTCTTACTGAATTAGACTCTGGTCTTTTTAAGATAAAAAGGCTTTATTAAGATGCTTATCCCTTGGAAGGAAAGTTATGACCAACCTAGATAGCATATTCAAAAGTAGAGATATTACTTTGCCAACTAAGGTCCATCTAGTCAAGGCTATGGTTTTTCCTGTGGTCATGTATGGATGTGAGAGTTGGACTGTGAAGAAAGTCGTGCGCTGAAGAATTGATACTTTTGAACTGTGGTGTTGGAGAAGACTCTTAAGAGTCCCTTGGACTGCAAGGAGATTCAATCAGTCCATTCTGAAGAAGACCAGTCCTGGGTGTTCTTTGGAAGGAATGATGCTAAAGCTGAAACTGCAGTACTTTGGCCACCTCATGCGAAGAATTGACTCATTGGATAAGACTCTGATACTCCTTCCCTCTGGGAGGGATTGGGGGCAGGAGGAGAAGGGGAAAACATAGGATGAGATGGCTGGATGGCATCACTGACTCAATGGACATGAGTTTGAGTGAACTCCGGGAGTTGGTGATGGACAAGGAGGCCTGGCGTGCTGCAATTCATGGGGCTGCAAAGAGTTAGACATGACTGAGTGACTGAACTGAACTGAACTGAACTGAAGATGCCAAATCAAACAAAGCAAAGATGGATCTTAGTTAAAGAATGATGGATAGATTGCCTTTAAGTGAACTGTCAATTATTTTTTCTTGTGCAAAGAGTGATGTTGATTCTCTTTATCTGTGTGTATTTTTTTTAAATGTGGGACTTTGTACCTTAATGGATGAATACTGACTGAGAATGCAAATCAAACCTACAATTCTGAAGCTCACAAGAGCTGGCAGAGACAAAAGTGATTATAAAAGTTCCAGGAACACTGTTTTATTCTTTATTTTGGCATTACAATTATAGTGTAAATTTTTTTTTTCTACTCTTTAGGGGAAAAAAAGTCTTTTTATTAAAAGGCTCTTCTATTTTTAAACATACAGTGGTTGCAGAAATAGATCATTTCTTTAGGAGATCCTAACTGAAACTAGATTCTTCCTGGTTTTGCAGTTTCCCTCCCCAAGTAGATGCTTGATTCTATCCTTTACATAGCACTTTCTCTACCCAAGGAGCCTGGAGCAGGGTTCACAGGTTGGGAAATTACAAATGTAACTTGGGAATAAGGACATCATTTTAGTGCTTGTACACTAAGCTATTTTCAGGCACTATTATATCTTATAGCCATCACCTCATTTAGCCCTCATATCACTATAGGTAGGATGGTTTTAATCCTGTCCTACCAAGGAGAAAACCAAGGTACAGAGAGCTGAAGTAACCTGCTAGAGATTCCCTAAGTGGCCAAGCTGAGTTTACGATACAGGCTCTTCCTGAGCCTTTGTTAAGAATCACCATGGTGAGACTTCTCAGGTGATGCAGTGGCTAAGAGTCTGCAGTCCCAGTGTAGGGGGTTTGAGTTTGATTCCTGGTCAGGGAACTAGATCCTGCATACCACAACTCAGAGTTCGTGTGCCATAGCTCAAAGATGCCACAGCAAAGATGGAAGATTCTGTGGGGCACATCTAAGATCCGGCACAGTCAAATATACAAATAAATAAATACTTAAAAAAAAAGCACTGTGTCATGGGGGTCTTAAAAACATGTTGTTTGCTTTGCACACCTGCTCTACTATTTAAAAAAGTGTCTAGACAGATATTATACCCATTTAACAAACGAAAAAAAAAGGAGGACCAGCAGCTAAAAGGAGAATACTCAAGACTCTTTATTACGGTTTTCTACAATTTGATTTTAATACTAGGTAGGCTTTGCATGTGTGTGCTTATCCTGCTTAGGTTCACTGAGATTCTTGGAATGGTGGGTTAGTTTTCTTTAAATGTGGAAAACTTGTCAACCATTATTTCCTTAACTTTGCCTCCTTCTTTCCTTCTGGAACTCAAGATACAGATATGGATTGCGCTGCTGAATACTGTCCCACAGCCTACTGAGGCTTTGCTCAAGCTTCTTTTCCATCTTAAAGCTTGTTGTTTTGGAATCACAAGACAGCTAAATTACACATGGAAAACAGATCCAGGACATTGGGAAAAATTTCACCATCACAAAAATATTGTGCATTATCCAATAAATTATGATTTCTTTACTTTTTAGGCTATTTCTTAGAATTTAAAATTTACAAAATTTAGTGTACATTTTTTCAGAACTCACCTATTTCATAGAATAAGCTATATGGTACGGTACATGTATATATGCAAATATATACATGTATCACAATGTATTCAGAGGTGTTATTATCTCTCCCTATAGGAAATTATACTGGTTGATAAACAATCACTTATTATGCACCCGCTATGTGAAAGACATTGCTCTGGCCCTAGTAGGGAGAGGAACAGAAGGGAGATACTCTGCTAAAGGATTAGACACAATCCCAACTCTCAATCTGCTTATAACAAGAGCGGGAGATATGACATGAACACATATGTGAAAAGGTCAGTAACAGTGAGACTGCATCTTGTCTTATGACACCCAAACTGATCTCTCTGAAATCACCTCTCTTTATCACTCATGACCATCCCTACCCCTCCTCCACCACATCCCCCTCCACATCCCACTCTTTTGTCTGGACAATCTTCAGGATGCTTATTCTGATCCTCTTGGTTCAAGACAACCCAAACCAGTTCTAGGTTCCCTAGACTCTTGTACATCTCTCTGTCTACTAAGTACCTGATTCAAATAACAAGTATTTGATAATTCACAAGGGATATGTCAAAAAAAAAAAAAAAAGTAGCATCCTGGCTCATAGAGCTTATATTTTAGTGATTACACCATCTCTCTTAACTATATCTCTCTTAACTACCATCTCTCTTAAGTACAACAGTTAATGTGAATGCCTTACCAACAAGGCTATAAGTTCTCTAAAATCAAATCTTATATAGAGTTAAGAGTGCAGTAGCTATTTAGCAAATGTTTGTTTTTTAAAAAGTGATGAATGAAGTAGGCAACAGAGGAAGTAATAAACCATGTAGATCAGGGTTTCTAAACTTCAGTACCACTGATATTTTTGGCAGATAATTGGTTTTTGAAGGATTTTTAGCAATATCTCTGGCCAGAAAGCCTAAGATAAAATTTCTTTGGATGGAGGAGGTGAGTATGAGTGAACTGTGTGTGCTGTTAAGCTTTACTGACTATGATCAGGACTTCATCCCGCAGTCTGGAAACTCTGGTTTATGGAATAAGCCAATGAATTAATTCACCAACTAACTGTGGATGAGCTACAGGAAGGCAAACCACAGAGGACAAAGAGGAAAGGTTTGGAAGAGAGATCGAAGGTGGACACTGTGGATAAGAAAACCAGGAGCAGGTAGTTTACAACTTCCTACAAAGCCGATGACCCAACATTAACATTCATCAGAGGTTTCTAAACTTCCTCCCCACCAAAAAAAAAAGACTATGAATTTATACTTCTGAAAATCACACTGTAGAGCTGAATACAAGAATTGAATGACAAAGTTTAGTTTTTTTTTTTTTAATTCTACAAGATTTGGCTATGAAATCAAACAAATATCTGCATTAAAAGAACACAATTACTTTTTGGTTCCCGACTCTTAGTTTTCCACTGATCCTGTAACAAATCACCATAAACTTAGTGGCTTAAAATAATACCAATTAATTACCTTACAGTTCTGGAGGTCAGAAGTTTGAAACAGGTCTCAGTGGGCTGAAATCAACATGTTGGCTAGTCAGGTTTCTTTCTGGAGGCTCGAGAGGAGAGGAGTCTGTTTCCTTAGCTTTCCCAGTTTCCAGAAGCCATCCATATCTGTCGCCTCACGGTCCCTTTCTCCATCTTCAAAGCGCGCAGTGTGGCATCTTCAGATCTCACTCCGCCTCTCCTGCTTCTCTTCTCTTTCACTGTGAAGGACCATGTGATCTCATTAGGCCCACTTGTGTTATCCAGAATACTCTCATCTCAAGGTCACCTAATTAACAACCTTCATTTTCCTCTGGCACAAAGCCCAACATTTTCACAGGTTGGGATTAGGATGTGACACCTTGAGAGGACCATTATTCTGTCCACTACAAACAGTAGAGCCTTTTAAAATTTAATTCATATCTTGTTTGGTGCCACATTAGGGATTTGGAAGAAAACATCTAAACTGGGTCAAATCTGCAAAATAAAGAGGGGTGCAGGAGTCAAAGCAGCAGGGTAGAAACCCACTCACCAGCCAGCGGCTGGGCACATAGTGTCCAGCTCTGCACTAAATGCCGGGAGGACTACAAAGGAGTATCGGGCATAGTCTCTACCCACAAAGAGATAACATGCAAACAAGTGTAGCCATGTCCAGGCAGAAGGCAGGGGGCATATCCAGTGTGAGAGATGCCTCTGAGAAGGGGTGGAAAGGAGATGGGATATGATTTCTAAATAGGGTCATGAGAGTAGCCTCATTCATTGTGATGACAGAAATAGAATTCACTCTTGATAGTTCACACAGAAATGTTCGTGAAAGGAAGGTGAGGGTGTGGGCAGGGTTTAGGGAACGAACAAAGGGGAGTGTGGCACCTAGATTCAGCTGCAGATCCAAAAAGTGAGTTACGGAAATGCAATGACCTGAACCCAGAGAGACACGATACAAGGAAGCATGGAGGCGGGTTCCCCTGACAAGAGCTGTGGTTGTGGAAGGATGCAGGCACTCAGAGACATGGTGCCCCAGCAGGGAGGAGTAGGTGGGGTGGCTGGGTCGACCAGTGTGCCTGGAACTGAAGGTTTTCCCAGGATGGGGGACTCTGCTAAAACCGGAAAGTTCCAGGCAAATTGGGATGACTTGGTCACCCTAGGGTAGAGAGGAACTGCTCTGAGCCCTCTCTCCTCCCACCCTCTCTGCACTGGCTGAGCCCAGTCACGGGCAACTGCAGCTGTCAGGAAGTGAACACAGCCTGCAGAGGCCCAGCAGAAAAGGGAGAACCATGGAGCTGGGCAGGTGACGACACCTGAAGACAGTCAGCACATAGGTCTTCGTTGAAATTTGAAGAAGAGATAGAAGTTGCTAGGGTGGGAGAGAAAGGGATTCTAAATCACCTATAAAAAGCTTCAGTATTTCAGAAAGTGTTTTCTTTCTCCATGTTTATCCACCTCTTCCCAGCTTGCAACTCCAAGGCACGTTTCTTTCTGCTCCTTACTGCTTACCCCTCCGCCCTCACTCTGATTTCCACGAGTCTCCCACCAAGCTTCCCTGCAGGCCAAGTGTCTGAGGGAGAGCAGTAGCAGCAATTAAGAAGAATTTGCCAGTGGCACTTCATCCACAGGGCCTGCTATTGCTTCAGAGCTTGTCTGATCTAAATCTGCCCCAAATCGAAGTACTTTAAATTTCAGAGCCCAAACATATAGAGCAACACCTTTAACCAGAATATCCTCCAGCATGATGCATGACTACCAGGGGAATCTCTTCAGTTCACACATTTCCAGTGTTATTCACCACCCTCAAGCAGGCATGCATCATTTTGAACATAATGTTTTTGATGCATTCCATCTGAGTTCTGGATCAAAATGCATCTTGCTGCCTTCCCCTCTCCACACAGCCCGAGTTCTCATGTTGACGAGGCTGACTCAGCAGGCAAGGTTAAATCCCCACTCTGCTGAGTCCTGCCTGCGGTCAGCTCACTAAGCTTCCCTGTGTCTGTTTCCTCAGATACTATATGGACAAGGAATTGTTCCTGCTTCACAGCTTGTTCTAAGGATTTTTTGAAATAATTCATATAAAGGATTTAAAACACAGTGTTTGCCATAGCAAACACTCAGTAAATGTTTTATAATTTTTGTTTCTATCCCTGCTCATCTTATATAAAAATGTCCTGAGGATGAGAAGCATCATATATAAAGTTTTCTTATCAGTTACTTGTTCTTATGCATTGAAGAAAATTTTTAAATTACATTTGACAAAATGCAATCAATTCTTGTTGTCTGTGGTAGTTAGGTTCTATAAAGTTGTCCTGAACACTGAGCTGGCAGAAACTGAAACACTGCTCATAGGAGAAAGGCAGCAGATTTGTGTGAGCCTCTGGTCACAACACTTTTGTCAGTCAATCAGCACTTAGCCCTGTTTTATGTGTGTTGCTATTAAAGACACCTTATTTAAGATATGTGCTTCCCAGGTGGTGCTAGTGGTAAAGAACACACCTTCCGATGCAGGAGACAAAAGAGGCGGGTGTTTGATCCCTGGTTGGGAAGATACCCTAGAGTAGGAAATGGCAATCCTGGAGAATCCCAAGGACAGAAGAGCCTGGCAGGCTACAGTCCATGGAGTCACAAAAAGTTGGATATGACTGAAGCGGCTTAGCGTGCACATATTTAAAATATATTATTGATCTGTTACCACTATATATAAGCATATTATATATTGGCCATCAGCACTATAACTCATGTCTGAATGTATCTGACACACATTTTCTCTGTAGGCACATCACAGCCTTCTTGGTCTTAGGAACACTAGACCACACTTCAGCACTGCACATGGGGCTATTTTAATCAGCCAGCTCATCAAAAAAAAAAAAAAAAAAGTGGAACTAAATGTATTGTGAAAAAGCCACTTGTTTCCAGTGTGAGAGCTGAAACAAGAAGGCAGAGCCTTGCCTTTCTCCCCTCAGTTGTGAACACATGCAATGAGAGACAATTTTTTTGCCTCTCTGCATATGTCTGCAAATGATCACAAAAGCACCATGAGTATCGATTTGGGAGTTACAAGTAAATTTTGGCAAATAGGCAGATTTTTTAATACAGATCTGCAAAAAGAGAGAACTGACTATGTATAATTAATTCAAACTTCCCACATAGCTAAGGGCTTTATGACTGGGCTAAGGGGTTGGTGGTGGAAGAGGATTATTAGTGTCCATGTAAGCATTAACCTGATAAGGTAAAGATGTGATGTTCCAAATTTCTGCATAAGTTAATATTTCCCTCAAATGTAGTGAAGTATATTGAACGATATCCAACCTGTCACTGTATTACAGAAACCTTCAAATTCTTTGATATGCTAATATACATTGTAAATGTCTACAAAGCGCAGTATTTCTTAAACTTGATCATTATACCCTCTGGGAAATGCTGCTCTAAGGTCTTTCTGACAAAATCATCTAGAATTTAATCCTAGTACTCAGAAAATTTCTATTTGAATAGAAAAGTAATTTGCAGTGTAAAGGCTGTCGTTCCTATAGCCAAATGACCATTCTCTGGAATATTTCTTAAGGTCAGTGGGTGGATTCATCCTGTTTCCAGATCTTAGATGTACTGTCCATTTCTCCCTCTGCGTTCTGTTCGATAAAGTGTGATCTCCATGGGCATGCCACTTGCTGGGCGATTTCCCAGAAGAGAGGCTCCTAACACAACATTTGTATTCTTCTTTCTTTTCACGGTTGCACATTTCCAATTTTAATAAGCAATTAAAACAGTTTATATCAAGAGCAAAGCCTATGCACATCCACTGAAACTTTGCTAGGAGTAAAAAAAAAAAAAAAGTGGAACTAAATGTATTGTGAAAAAGCCACTTGTTTCCAGTGTGAGAGCTGAAACAAGAAGGCAGAGCCTTGCCTTTCTCCCCTCAGTTGTGAACACATGCAATGAGAGACAATTTTTTTGCCTCTCTGCATATGTCTGCAAATGATCACAAAAGCACCATGAGTATCGATTTGGGAGTTACAAGTAAATTTTGGCAAATAGGCAGATTTTTTAATACAGATCTGCAAAAAGAGAGAACTGACTATGTATAATTAATTCAAACTTCCCACATAGCTAAGGGCTTTATGACTGGGCTAAGGGGTTGGTGGTGGAAGAGGATTATTAGTGTCCATGTAAGCATTAACCTGATAAGGTAAAGATGTGATGTTCCAAATTTCTGCATAAGTTAATATTTCCCTCAAATGTAGTGAAGTATATTGAACGATATCCAACCTGTCACTGTATTACAGAAACCTTCAAATTCTTTGATATGCTAATATACATTGTAAATGTCTACAAAGCGCAGTATTTCTTAAACTTGATCATTATACCCTCTGGGAAATGCTGCTCTAAGGTCTTTCTGACAAAATCATCTAGAATTTAATCCTAGTACTCAGAAAATTTCTATTTGAATAGAAAAGTAATTTGCAGTGTAAAGGCTGTCGTTCCTATAGCCAAATGACCATTCTCTGGAATATTTCTTAAGGTCAGTGGGTGGATTCATCCTGTTTCCAGATCTTAGATGTACTGTCCATTTCTCCCTCTGCGTTCTGTTCGATAAAGTGTGATCTCCATGGGCATGCCACTTGCTGGGCGATTTCCCAGAAGAGAGGCTCCTAACACAACATTTGTATTCTTCTTTCTTTTCACGGTTGCACATTTCCAATTTTAATAAGCAATTAAAACAATTTATATCAAGAGCAAAGCCTATGCACATCCACTGAAACTTTGCTAGGAGTGAAAAGATTGAGAGCATGATGGCTGAAGATTGATGACTAAGCCATAGCTCTCCAGGCGCCGTCTCTGAACTACTGTCTTAATGACAGACAGTGATTTAACCCATGGAAATGAAAGAGGTTTTCATTAGTTTGCAGTTTATTCCTCATGAGCCCACTGCAAGACAGATTTGCAGCCTATTAGTTTAGGATTGTGTTTAAAACTTTCATGTGTTTCTCAGAGGGAAAAATATGAGTAATTTTTTCTGGAAGAATTAGCTCTATTTTAAGCCTGAAACCTGGGAAGCCTGTCGTAGACACTGATTTTGTCTTTTTCTTTGTTGGAACCAGGGAAGTAGGACAGCTTGTCCAGAATTTGAAGAATGTACAAAGGTCCTGAGGATCTGTAGGAACCAAACTGAGAGAGAGAGGGAGGGAAAAAGGGTGTGCACATTCAGATCAGGATGCTGGAAGCAAAGGTCCAGGAGCCACTGGCTGGGGCGCTTATCTGAGTCCCTCCACTTTCTGTCTGGCAGACACGGCCAAGATACTAAATCTCTTTGTGCCTTGTTTCCTCACTAGAAACCTAGGGATTTAAATAGTCCTTACCTCTATTAGTGGAGACTAGATTCAGCTGCCCAAAACAAGTGTGAGTTCAATGGCTTATTCAAATAGTAGTTATTTTTCTAGGGTAACAAAAAGTCAGGAGTAGGCAGACCAGGGCTGCAACAAAGGCTCCAAGAGGCCATCAGACTTTTTCCTTAGCTTTCTGTCATCATCCTTAATGTATGGAACAAATATAGAACTTTTATTCTCAGAATCTCAGGATGGTTTCCACACCTACAAATACTCATGTTTTAGGCAGAATGTGAAAGAGGGGAAAACAGAAAGACAAAAGGCAAGAGAGTCTTGTCTTGGTTTGTTCTTATTATTTGATGATGCAAGTCTATTTCAAAATTCTATCTCATTGGGCAGAACTGCATCATATCTACCATGTAAGGAAGGTTGGGGATTTTACTAATTTAACTGGCCACACTGTCCCCTCAACAAAATGATGGTATTATTTACATGGAAGAAAGGGAGGAAATGGATATTGGCTAAACAAATAATAGTATCACGAGATAGTTGTAATAATGTTGTATGAATCAAATGAGTTAATACTTATAAAGAACAAAGAACCACAGAGGAATATTGAAACTATCCAATGTATTGATCACAGACTTGGAGTGGAGCAAAAATTACACATCGATGTCTTTGAAAGGAAGAATAAACTCATCCCCCCCCACCTCGCACCATCTCCATGTCCTACTGTGACTCCCTGCCCTATACCAAGTGAAACTGTTTTTCTAATATGTCCTTATCTCCTGATTTTCAAATGCTTGCAGAGCATTTATGCAATGGTGACTTTTTGCCCAAGGCTTTTATTGAACAAGGGTAAGTCATTATGATCTCTGCCTGGTGAGCTTTTTCAGTCTGTGGACTGCGTTGCCAGGTGAGAACACAGGGCAAATGAAAACAGAATGGCTCTGATGCAGTCAAACACCTGGATGCAAGAGAACGGCATTTCTCAATATCTGAGTGGGTTCTGACAGCCAAATATGGGGTGAGATTTGCAAAACCCTCCACAGGCGAACATTTTATTTAGCCATTTCTGTGAATATTTTCGTATAAGGCAACAGAGACTCAGAATCCATTGCCAAATATATTACATTCTTAAAATAACGAACATACTGGTGGTCGCTGACGTCTGTGATTTCCTTTGGAGCAATATTCCTCTCCTAGATGTCTTAAATGAACTTTTCAGCTTGCCTCAGAGTTCTACCAGAGGCCTTCTTTCCCTCTTTCCTTCCCCTTTTCTTCACCAAAAATTTACTGAGTGCCTACCCTGAATTTAATCATAGCCTGCATGGCAGTGAGACGGAGGCTTAGTAGGCTATAAATCATTAATTAACTCATTCCACAGATACATATCTGCATGTACTGTGTACAGTGCTTCACTTTGGGAAGTGGCAAAATGTAATGGTGCAAAACAGAGGAACAGGATAAGGTCTGGACCCTGAATTCTACTTGGGAGAGAGATGAGTAAACAACGCTGGAACCAACTAAGAAAAGGGATATGAACAAACAGGATGCCAAGGTCAACCACAGGCTGGCTGGATTTGGTTTAAGCTAAGAGTACCCAGCTCTGCTGTCTTCCTTTAGAAAAGGGGAATGTTTAACTGGAATGATGCTTAAAAATAACAGGGAAATCGAAAAATCCTTTCCTTTTTAGATTTGTTTGATACAACATACCCAAAATTGCATATTTATATACTTTCTTGGATGAGATGGTTTGAAGCTCTAAAAGTATGAGCTATAATAATTTGCCTTCAAGTTATTCATAAAAATCTTGGCTTTTCTATCAAGCTTTGCCCTAAGTAAAACACAACTTTTAGTGGGAAAAAAAAAGATACAATATGCATGCTATTATTCGTTGCCTGAGGGATCCTTCAATTTTTGTCTTGTCTTACAAAAATAAATGAGATTTCAAAAGTACTCATTTGGGGATAGTGGAACAGTGGTTGGAGAAGTGACGAGGTGTTTTGTTTTGTTTTGTTTTTGAGAAAGAAGTCTTTAAGTTGGGAGAAATCAGGATTTCCAGGCTGAAAGAGCTTTACGGCACCTGGCATGCAATGTGTAATGTGGGACATAGAAATGATGAAGAAGTCAACTGGGACTAAAGAATCCAGCCTTCTGTATGATTTTTAATGCCCCATTTTCAAGTCAAGAGGACTTTGATGTGAATACTGATGAAGCCAAATGAGATCATCTCATATACTGTTGAATGCATTACTCTGAACACCAGGTTCTGGTGATAAGAAAGGAAGACATAGCAAACAAACTCTACCCAGAATTTAAAATTTTAGCATGACTTTAGGAGCAGTTTTTAGATTCAGCTTTTACTATGTGAACTACTATAGCAAAACACATAAACAAAAAAGAACTTGTTTTGTGTTCATATAAATGCATATGCTAGTAGGAATTGTGAACCATGTAACATTAAAATATATGCTACAATATGTAACATAAAAGATTCTATAGTGTAAATGAGTTTCAGAAAATATACTTGCATACTGAGGTTTAGCTAGAATTGCTATGACAACCATAACTTTTGCATTTCCTATTTTTTTTTTGTTTGAATTTGCAACTTAAATGTCACATTACCATAGGTTTTGGCTTTCTCTTTTCTATGTAGTTCAAAAAGAAAAATTACACACCATTGCTCCTGTTAAATCCTCACTTAATGAAGTATACCTCTTGAATATATCACACTTGTTCAGGGATCAAATGTTTGGGTAGGTATGATTACAGTTAAGAAAAAAATAGGGAAAGGAAAGACTACAGTGAAGTCTTAGAGTAAAATTTTTAAAAGATTTATAACATGTATAATATTCAATCAACGTACCACATTTTCCTATTACAGATTTCATTCTTCTTGGTTATTCACTGGAAGTAGAAAGATATAAGAAAAAGGGGACATGATGTGACTCTTAAGACATGAAATCTATCTATATATGAAACACACATAAAATTTAGTTCTAGATTATTTGGAAAAAGCATGTAAAGGAGAATCTTTCATAATAATTGTTGTTTTGCTTAATCATATCCCACGTTAGCTTTGTAAGGTCTGAGTCACTCTGTGCTTTTATTTAAATTTTTTTAAGGTCTGAGTCACCCTGTGCTTTTATTTTAATTTACAGTATTTAGCTGTATTCCCTTGGAACTCAACTCTGTGGCATAAAAGTCTACAAACTGTCCCTTCTATCTCTTTATCAGGGTTCATCATTATTTCTGATCCTTCCATAGCTATTTTGAAAATTAACAAATACTAGTTTAGAACTGTAAAAGATATTTAAAGAGCCATTAGATGTAGTCCTCAGTCTTAGGGGTCAAACAATCTTATAGGGGAATTAAATAAGTATATATATTTACATTCACTTATTAATTTAACAAGCATTTATTGGGTACCTATTCTATGCCAGGTCTGTCTGTCTGTCTCTCTATCTTTCTCTGTCTCTCTCATACACACAAGATAAGCTGGAGATAGTGCATGTATATCTAGACTTTGTTAAAATATGAGGAGAACTGGGGGAAAAAAGGTCTGGAAAGGGGCAGTTGGGATATTAGACATTGAGTCCCTCCCTAATCAGTTCACCTAGAACTGTGTGAACAATCTGGAGTTTGCAGGGAAATCCAAGAAGTTGAGCACATGCTGTTGCTGAAGAGACGCTGAGAAAGGGGAGCACCACCTCCTCTATATGGGGCATCTGGCGCCATTCTGTTCAGCAGCCTGTCTAGCAAGGCAGGAAATGACTGCATGTGGAGCAAAGTAGACTGGAGACAGGCTAGGACTGCTGGGCTTCACTGCATCCTTCCAAAACAGTTTCTGATGTGAAAAAACATATTGAGAATAATAACTGCTGCTTCAATGTGCCTCCCAGTTCTCATCCAGGAATGGCTGTCTGGGGATGCCTTACAAATAGCTGTGAAAAGAAGAGAAATGAAAAGCAAAGGAGAAAAGGAAAGATATAAGCATCTGAATAAAGAGTTCCAAAGAATAGCAAGAAAAGATAAGAAAGCCTTCTTCAGAGATCAATGCAAAGAAATAGAGGAAAAGAACAGAATGGGAAAGACTAGAGATCTCTTCAAGAAAATTAGAGATAACAAGGGAACATTTCATGCAAAGATGGGCTCAATAAAGGACAGAAATGGTCTGGACCTAACAGAAGCAGAAAATATTAAGAAGAGGTGGCAAGAATACACAGAACTATACAAAAAAAGATCTTCATGACCCAGATAATCACAATGGTGTGATCACTCATCTAGAGCCAGACATCCTGGAAAGTGAAGTCAAGTGGGCCTTAGGAAGCATCACTACGAACAAAGCTAGTGGAGGTGATGGAATTCCAGTGGAGCTGTTTCAAATTCTGAAAGATGGTGCTGTGAAAGTGCTGCACTCAATATGCCAGCAAGTTTGGGAAACTCAGCAATGGCCACAGGACTGGAAAAGGTAGGTTTTCATTCCAATCCCAAAGAAAGGCAATGCCAAAGAATACTCAAACGACTGCACAATCGCATTCATCTCACATGCTAGTAAAGTAATGCTCAAAATTCTCCAAGCCAGGCTTCAGCAATACGTGAACCATGAACTTTCTGACGTTCAAGCTGGTTTTAAGAAAGGCAGAGGAACCAGAGATCAAATTGCCAACACCTGAGCACCAAAGAATTGATGCTTTTGAGCTGTGGTGTTGGAGAAGACTCTTGAGAGTCCCTTGGATTGCAAGGAGATCCAACCAGTCCATTCTGAAGGAGATTAGCCCTGGGATTTCTTTGGAAGGAATGATGCTAAAGCTGAAACTCCAGTACTTTGGCCACCTCATGTGAAGAGCTGACTCACTGGAAAAGGCTCTGATGCTGGGAGGGATTGGGGGCAGGAGGAGAAGGGGATGACAGAGAATGAGATGGCTGGATGGCATCACAGACTTGATGGATGTGAGTCTGAGTGAACTCCGGGAGTTGGTGATGGACAGGGAGGCCTGGCGTGCTGCGATTCATGGGGTCACAAAGAGTTGGACATGACTGAGCGACTGAACTTAACTGAACTGAACCAGCTAAGAAGACAGAGGAGATCTAGCTTCACACCTAACCAAGCTGACCATAGCACAGTCCAGCACAATCGACAACACAGAAATAGTTGCTATTTCTCAAAAGTTTAAGGACTTACAGCATATACATACAATGAGGTTATAAGAGAAAAAGGTGAAGAAGTGAATCTAAGTGAAAGGACAGAGGTGTATAGAATTAAGAGGGAAAGATGGAGAGTCTCATGGACCTGTGGTTAAAAAAAAAGAGGAATAATAGATGAAGAATATAATAATTCATGTAAAATACATGTTGCATCAAACACTGAAGTTACGTGAATTAGATGACTTTATTCCTATTTCTATTAAGAAAATCAAGGGCAAGAAAACAAAGTAACTTGCCTAAGATCATATAGCCATCAAACACCAGAGCCAGAGTTTTAACTCAGTTTTCCTGATCAAAGTTTCTCTGCCGTTTCTCCTGTACTGCTGCATTCTGAGTGGCCTCTTGATTAAAGACCTACCTTATTCAATAAGCACTTTTTAAAGGGTTACTCTGAACAACTTGGTAGTCAGTTCTGCGTATGGAAAACACAAGAACATTCTCTACCCTGGGGAACATAGAACCTTGAGGAAGAGATACACACTAAATTAACATGTAAGAAAGTCAATCTCCTTTAAACGCCATGGTAGCAGGACAAAGATGGTTCAGTGGGAGCTTAGGGAACGAAGAGAATAGTTCTGAGTACTAGCAAGACAGGGCTTTGCAAGGGCAAGGTGGAGTAGCACTTGACAGCGGGATTATCAGAATCAGCCTACTTGGGTCCAAACCTCAGTGTCACCACTTAATAGCCATTTCTTCTTGAATGACTTATTTACTTTCTTTGCCTCTGTTACTGCAGTTCCAAAATGACAGTGATAATAATAGACTCTATCTCTCAGTAGTAATAAATATTAGCTAAATTATAATTTTTAAAGTGCTTAAGTAGTGCTTAGTATATCCTAATAGTAAGAACTAGAATTTTTTTTAAAGTTAAGATAATAGCATTTACTATATAATGCAGGGAACCCAAATCTGGTGCTCCAGAGGGTTGGGATGGGGTGGGAGGGTGGAGGGAGGGGACATATGCATACCTATGGCTGACTCATGTTACTGTGTGGCAGAAACCAACACAATATTGTAAAGTAATTATCCTCCAATTTAAAAAAATTAAAAAATATTATAGCATTTAGTTTCCATTTACAATAAAGAAATAGAAATGAAGGGAAAGAATAAGAGAATAAAGATTGTGAGTATGGAGAACAGCAAGGAACAAAGTGTGGAAACCTAGGATCAAGGCTAAAGATGGAGACACAGAAAGCATGTGGCCAGTGAGCAGCCGTGGAAAATCAGCTAAACTGAAAAGTATATGTGTGTGGAGGGATAAAATGGAGGTAGAGAAGTGGGGAGGCAAAGGGGTGAGTGGGCACTTCAAACAACCTATGAAACTAGCATGGTGGAAGTTAGGTTGAGCTAATTAGGACCCAAGGCAGGGAGCCGTGATAGGAGAATGGACAAAATCACAACTGGATGAAAAACTTTTCAAAACATAAAATGATTGGAGGTATAATCCATTCAGGCTGAAACTCATCAGGATTAAGCCCAAGGATTTTTAGGCAGGGCTCTGGTCTGTCACCTTTGACTGTGATGGAGATACTGGCCAGTGGAGGAAAGTTCAGAGACTGCATGAGGACCTTAAGACATTTGGTTGCAGATGCTCTCAAGAATGAGATGGGGATTGGAGAAGCCAGAAGTAGAGTGTCTGTGAATTTCATCCAGTCAATGAGTGACAGAAAAAGCCAAGGCAAGCAGCACTGAGGTGTGTGCATGCGTGCTGAGGTGCTTCAGTCATGTCCAACTGTTTGTGACCCCATGGGCAGTAGCTACCAGGCTCCTCTATCCATGGGATTCTCCAAGCAAGAATACTGGAGTCCATTGCCATCCTCTTCTCTAGGGATCTTCCCAACCCAGATGTCTCTTACATCTCCTGCACTGGCAGGTAGGTTCTTTACCACTAGCATGGCCCAGGAAGCCCTGAGAAAGAAGACCAGGGATCTTTAAGGACAAAGGAAATTAATTTCCTACAAGATTATGCTTGATGAGTGATTAGAAAGGTAGCTTTCTTTGAATGGAAAAGATTTGCAGGGCACATCAACTTTAAACACCTTTTGTGATGAGAAATTTTTTTTAATGAATCACAATGGAAGATAAAAAATTTATCTAAAGTGAGTAATATGAAAACATTTACAAACAATTTGAAGGATGTTATTACAGCAGAACTTAAAAATAAATTTATAGTCAAATGCTTACATTAGAAAATAAGAAAGGCTGCAAATTAATGAGCCAAATATTCAACTTATCAAATAACAACAAAGCTAACACCAAAAAAGTAGAATAAAGAAGATAATAAATATAAGGGCATAAATCAAGTAGAGAACACAGACTAAAGAAGATCAG
>SJYC01071083.1:0-33295 GCA_006408675.1 Madoqua kirkii | reverse complement strand
TGGATTTGGCTTTACGATCTGCTGTAGCTTTCCATCTAAAACTTATGTTCTTCTTTGAGCTAGCTTTCTTTCAGTTATAATATCTCTTCACTAGTGCCTCTCCAGTTTTTTCTTTTTGGAAACTCAGATATATGTTAAAGCTTGATATTAGTTACTCTATACTCTTCCATAATTTCCATATCTTTATCTCTTCTGACTTCTTTGTTCAACCCCTTCTTTATCTTTTTAATTTTTAAAGCTCATGGTCTTTATTTATAGTTGTTCTAGTTGTAAAAAAAAATTTACCATAAAATTTCTACTTCTCTTCCTTTGAATATTCTATATATAAACACATATAAACTTTCTTTTTAATTTTTAAATTGAAGTATGGTTGATTTACAATGTTACATTGGTTTCAGGTATTCAATACCATGATTGATTTTTTATAGATTATACTTCACTTAAAGTTAATTAAATGCCTCATAGTTTTTGGAAAATTGTGCTTTTTTTTCATTTGTCTCAACATATTTTTGGATCTCCTCTTTAATTTTTCATCAGCGCATTTGCTTTTTAGTAGCATGTTGTTTAGTCTCCATGTATTTGTTTTTGCCCCATTTTTCTTCCTGTAGTTGATTTCTAGTTTCATCCTGTGGTAGCTAGAAAAAAATGCTTCATATAATTTTTATCATCTTAAATTTGCTGAGACTTATTTTGTAGCCCAGCATGTGATCTAACCCAGAGAATGTTTCATGTGCACTTGGATGTGTTTTCTGCTGTTTTTGGAAGAAAAGTCATATAATAGACATGTATTAACCTAACTGGTTTAATATATAATTTAAGACTACGTTTTCTTATTGATTTTCTGTCTGGATGATCTGTCCATTGGTATAAGTGGAGTGGTAAAGTCCTCTACTGTTCTTTTATTATTATCAGTTTCTCCCTTCCTGTCTGTTAATATTTGCTTTCTATATTAACGTCTGCCTATGTTAGGTGCATCTATGTTAATGGGTACTATAGCCTTTTCTTAAATTGATCCTTTTATCATTATCATTATATAATACTCTTTTTTTGTTATATCCCCCTATAGTTATATAGTAGAGGTGACAAATAGATTCAAGGGACTAGATCTGGTAGACAGAGTGGCTGAAAAACTATGGATGAAAGTTTATAACACTATAAGGAGGTAGTGACCCACACCATCCCAAAGAAAAAGAAATGCAAGAAGGTGAAGTGGTTGTCTGAGAAGGCTTTATAAATAGCTGAGGAAAGAAGAAAAGTAAAGGCAAGGGAGAAAGGGAAAGATATACACAACTGAATGTAGGGTTCCAGAGAATAGCAAGGAGAAGTATGAAGGTCTTATTAAATAAACAATGCAAAGAAATAGAGGAAAACAATAGAGTGAGTCAAGCTAGAGATCTCTTCAAGAAAACTGGAGATATCAAGGAACATTTCATGCAAGGACGGGCATGATAAAGGACAGAAACCATAAGAACCCAAAAGAAGCAGAAGAAATTAAGAAGTGACAAGAAAACACAGAAGAACTATACAAAAAAAGGTCTTAATGACACAGATAACCACAATGGTGTGATCACTCATTTAGAGCCAGACATCTTGGAGTGTAAAGTTAAATGGGCCTTAGGAAGCATTAGTACAAACAAAGTTAGTGGAGGTGATGGAATTCCAGCTAAGCTATTTCAAATCTTAAAAGACAATGCTGTTAAAGTGTCTTTTTATGGTCCACCACCTATGAGAGGTGGACCATAAAGAAGGGTGAGTGCCAAAAAATTGATGCTATTGAATTGTGATGCTGGAGAAGACTCTTGAGAGTCCCTTGGGCTTCAAGGAGATCAAACCAGTCAATCCTAAAGGAAATCAACCTTGCATATTCACTGGAGGGGCTCATGCTGAAGCTGAAGCTCCAATACTGTGCCCACCTGATACAAAGAGTCAACTCATTGGCAATGACTCTGGTGCCAGGAAAGATTGAAGGCAAAAAGAATAGGCGATAGCAGAGGATGAGATGGTTAGACAGCATCACTGACTCAATGAACATGAATTTGAGCACGCTTGGGGAAATAGTGGAGGACAGAGGAGCCTGGCATGCTGCAGTCCCTGGGGTCACATAGAGTTGGATATGACTTAGTGACTGGACAACAATAGACTTTGTATTAATATTAAACTATTTTACCTGATGTATTATTACTTCCACTTTCTTGTCATTTCCATTTGCATGAAATAGCTTTTCTGTCCCCTAATTTTCAGTCTTTATGTGTCATTAGCTCTTAAGTGTGTCTCTGGTAAGCAACCTATAGTTGTGTCTTTTTTTTTTTAATCCAGTTATCCACCCTATGTCTGTTGACTGGAACATTCAGTCCATTAACACTGAAAGCCATAAATAAATATAGATTTTTTAAAAAGTTCAGCATGAAGGAATGATAACTATATTAACACTGATGATTAATCATGCTGAGTGAGAAAGAGATAGTTTTTCACCATGTCTTGCTGTAATGGAGAAGAGAGAAAAGATATTATAGTTAAAGGGGACTATGAGTCAAATAAGTTAAAGAAAGCTTTTATTTTCTAATGGGGAGGTATTGTAGCTTGTTTGCATCAGTTCAGTTCAGTTCAGTCGCTCAGTTGTGTCCGACTCTTTGCAGCCCCATGAACTGCAGCATGCCAGGCCTCCCTGTCCTTCACCAGCTCCTGGAGTTCACTCAGACTCGTGTCCATCGAGTCAGAGATGCCATCCAGCCATCTCATCCTCTGTCGTCCCCTTCTCCTGCCCCCAATCCCTCCCAGCATCAAAGCATTTTCCAATGAGTCAACTCTTCGCATGAGGTGGCCAAAGTAGTTGTTTGCATACTGATGAGCAGTATGAGTAGAAGAGAGGGAGAAACTGATGATGCAGGAGATATGGGGCCTAATTGCTATAGGGGACTGGAATCCACTACACTTTCCACACAAACAGAAGCAGAATGTTTGGGGACAGGTGCAGGTAGGCTGGGAGATGCACCAGGGGAAGCATTATAGAAACTCTGTGCTCATCAATTCTGTTTTCCTAGTGAAATGGGAACCAAATCTTTGGCAGAGAAGACACAGTGAGATGAGGTGTCCAGAGTTAGAGGAGTCTGACTGGACACAGCACATTTGTCTAGGAGAGTGAGAGTGAATGGGAGAGAGAAATTTAGTAAAACTGCAAGAGGTAGAAGCCCTCTTGAAGCTGGTGGATGAGCAGTATGAGAGAAGAGAGGGAGAAACTGATGATGCAGGAGATATGGGGCCTAATTGCTATAGGGGACTGGAATCCACTACACTTTCCACACAAACAGAAGCAGAATGTTTGGGGACAGGTGCAGGTAGGCTGGGAGATGCACCAGGGGAAGCATTATAGAAACTCTGTGCTCATCAATTCTGTTTTCCTAGTGAAATGGGAACCAAATCTTTGGCAGAGAAGACACAGTGAGATGAGGTGTCCAGAGTTAGAGGAGTCTGACTGGACACAGCACATTTGTCTAGGAGAGTGAGAGTGAATGGGAGAGAGAAATTTAGTAAAACTGCAAGAGGTAGAAGCCCTCTTGAAGCTGGTGGATATAAAGTGAGACAGCCTGGCACGATTGTGTGCTTTTCATCAGCTACATTTAGTCACCTAAGTGTTGATTTAATCAGGGCAATATTTTGTCTTATTAGTAAAATATGGCGTAGCAGAGAGGATAAGCTACTTGGCAGAATACAGGACGAAAAACTGAGAGTACTGGCTACTGAAATCCACTGGTGTCTGTGCTGCCCACAATGATAGCCACTAGCACATGTGGTTATTTAAATTAATTTAAATTAAATGAAAGTAAAACTTCAGTTCCTCAGTTGCACTAGTCACATTTCAAATGCTTAAGAGCACTTGTACCTAATGGTTACCATATGAGCTAAGGCAGAGATAGAACATTTACTGAAGGACAGTCTACTGGTTTGATTTACACAGATATTGATATCAATATCACAAATGATCATAAGATGAATTTTGGAAAAAGTGACAGTGAGCCAGCTTGTAACATCTTCAAGGAATGAGTACTAATGAGGATATCTGCCCTAACTCTAGTGGGCCTGACAGGTGGTGAAGAGAAAACAGTTACTTTGGGGACAGATGATAGGAAACAATGGGCAGAGGAGAGAATCAGGTCTCAGGCTAAAAATATATAAGAATCATTCAGAAAAGAGCTGAATATATTGGGACTGGCAGACAGTGCAAGGGTTTGTGAACATGGGGAGAGAGGAGATTGGATCAGAGCAAGGAATTTACAGGTGGAGATGAGGGTCAAGGTAAAGAAAGACGACCTCAAAGTGTTGAGCTTCTGTTCGAAGTGACTCAGGTGAAAAATGGAATTTAATAAGGTTATTTCTTACAGTCTCTTAGGCAGGTCATGTTCCTGAGGTTGTCTGTACTGGCAGGGAGGGGCAAGTAGGGTTCTAGTCAATGGTGGTATCAGGGCGGGCAGAAGGGAGGCTTCCTAGGGGCCACTGATATGTATGTGTTTATATACATGCTAGTTTTAAGATCTAGATAATACTTGTGAAATTAGTTCTACACATTATATATCTTTTCATAATTATCTTGTTTCTCATTCCATTTTAAAACAGCTTTAAAATAGTATGAAATGTTTTAAATATGGATATTCCTCAGCCCTTTTATGATTTTCCAAGTCCTGGACTGTACTTAGTACTGTTTCATCTCAGTTCCTTAAAGTAAGACATATATTTTTCCAAGATGAGGATGTGGACAGCCTATTTCCAGGGATTTTTAATACCTGAGAATGTCTTTCTACTACCTTTGTATAAGGATGGCATTTTTAAATTATATAACTATTGGGCCATAGTATTTCGCCTAGAACTCCAAGTGTTCCATGATTTGTGTGGAATGTAATGTTACAGAAAATAATTCAGTGGTAAATTGATTACTGCTTCTTTGTTAGAAATGTTTTCTTTTATTTAGTCTGAGTACCAGTAAGGTACTGTGTCTCTTTTCCTGTCTGTATCTAGAAGTAGATCTCTTAATTAGTTTTGCCTAGAGTGAGCTTGTTCATTATATAGTTGCTCCCTCAATACAAGAGAGTATTTTCTGCTAGTACCTTCATTCCAGGCTCTAAGCTCTTCATTTCTCTACAGTGGCCCTTCCTTCCCCCTCAGTTTCACTTTCTACGGTTTCAGTTTCCTGTGGCCAAGAGCAGTCTGAAAATATTAAACGAAAAATTATAGATATACACAATTCATCACTTTTAACTTGTGCATCATTTTCAGTATCATGATGACACCTCATGCCATCCCGCTTCATCCTGCTGAAGACATGGAATCATCACTTTGCTCTGCCTGTCTGGTGTGTTAGTCACTGAGTGGCTGACTTGGCTATCAGATCAACAATCTCAGCATCTCAGTGCTTGTGTCCAAGTCACCCTTATTTTACTTAATAACAGTCCCAAAGTGCAAGAATAGTGATGCTGTCATTCAAATATGCCACAGAGAAGCCACAAAGTGGCTTCAGTGGAGGTTAGCCTGATCTTGAATTCTGAGTTTATTATTCTTCTGATTTTTTAACTAAACATTTTATTTTAGAACAGTTTTATATTTACAGAAAAAAATGTGAAGATAGTACAGAGGGTTCCCACATAGCCCTGTGCTATTTTCTTTAACATGCAGCAATCTGGATTCTCTTTACCTAGTTTAGTTTTTCTTTTAATAGAGTTTGTATCTATTAGTATTTTACAAAGGATGCTAGACAATTTACCAAAATTTTCATCTGTGTCTTTCAGGAAATTTTTTGAGAGTATGTTTTTCTTTTGAGCCCTCTGGATGATGACATTTTCTTTTAAATGTGGTAATAGCAAGAGTAGCTTTTTCTTTTTGAAACTTGCACTTTAGAGTTTATACTTTGCATTTTAATATTGTTAGTAATTTGAGAACTAGGATATTTTTCTTCTAAACAGCTATCAATTGGGTAAACGATTAGCATTATTAATGTCTTATAATAAATGATCACAAACTGGGTAACTTAAAACAGCACAAATTAATTATCTCACAGTTCTGAAGGCCAGCCATCTGAAATCAGGACCGCTGGGCTGGGAGCAAGGTGCAGGCAGGGTTGTGCTCCCTCTGGAGGCTCTGGGAGAGAACAGTCCTTGCCTCATCCAACCCATTCTTTGCCTTGTGGTGGCATCATGCCAGTTCTCTGCTTCTGTCTTTGCATCTCCTTTTCCTGTGTGTCTGTGTGATGTCTCCTGCCTCCCTCTTGTAAGGAAATGTGTCATTACATTTAAGATCTTCAGGATAACCCCACCCCCCCATCTTAAGATACTTAACAATCATATCAGCAAAGATCCTTTTTCTTATAACGTAAAATTCAGAGGTTCTAGGATGCAGGACCTGATATCTTGGGGGAGGGGGGCTTTATTCTACTTACCACAGGAACAATCTACTATGACTCAGCAATTCTGCATACACATACACACACACTCATTTTTTTTTCTACCAGATGACATGTTTAAAAAAAAGTTCATAGTAGCATGACGTGTAGTGGTCAGAAACTAGAACAACCCAAACATCAATGGTAGAGTGGATGGATAGGCAGTGATACAGTCATCCAGTGGAATACTCTACATCAGTGAGAATGAAATCTCCTAAACTACATGCAACAGCACAATGACTCTTGCACATATAATGGGGCTGAAAGAAAACAGAAAAGAGTAAGCCCTAGAAGAGTCTACTTATGTAATGCTAAAAATGCGCAAGACTGTACTTTCCTCGTAGTCCAGTGGTCAAGAATCTACCTGCCAATGTAGGCGGCACAGGCTCAAGCCCTGGTCCAGGGAGATTCCAGATGCCATGGGGGTAATTAAGCCCAGGTACAGCTACTGAAGCCTGCATGCAAGTCGAAGCTCTGCCACAAGAGAAGCCACTGCCAAGAGAAGCCCACACACCGGAACTAGAGGTAACCTCTACTTGCCCCACCTAGAGAAAGCCTTTACATAGCAGTACAGACCCAGTGCTGCCAAAAATAAAATAAAGTTTTTAAAATATGGGTAAAATTAATCTTTGTGTTAGAAATTAGTATAGTAGTTATCTTGAAGGGGGTGATGATTATTACAAGGTGAAAGAGGGCTTTTGGGATGTTAGCAGGATTTTCTGATCTGAATTCTGAGTGAGAATCCATTGGGCTGCCTACTTATGATTTGTGAACGTTACCAGAAGAGGATAATTCAGTGAAAAGCAAGTGAACAATTTTCTCAGGGCCATGCAGAATCTCCAGAAGACAGAAGAGGACGGGTTCCGAACTTCAGGTCACAGTCAAGGTTTCAGAGTTTGAGATGATAAGAACTTACAGACCGATAGGTGAGGTTGATGATATTAAGAGGAATGTCAGCTCCCTCATGTTCTTGTATAAATAAATATTGTGTAAATGAATCAGTTGATAGAGAGATGAGACAGATGTATTAATAGCTAAAGTAGACATCTGGTCTGAATTCAAGGCATTGGGTCCATTAAGCCAAGTCATTTACTATCAAAAACTACACTGTTCAGTATGTGCCTACCAATCATTTGAAACATTTCTGGTCCAAACTGAGACATTCTGTACATCATATTTCAGACATGATACCAAAAAGAATATCATTTCTTATGTACTGATCATACTTTGAAATGATAACCTCTGAACTACTGGGTTAAATAAAATCTATTATTAAATTCCATCTGTTTCTTCTTACAATGTGGCTACTAGAAAATTTTAAATTATGTTATGGGACTAGCATTTGTGACTTGCATTCTATTTTTATTGGACAGTAGTGATCTAGATCTGGAGAAGGCAATAGCGCCCCAATCCAGTACTCTGGCCTGGAAAATCCCATAGATGGAGGAGCCTGGTGGGCTGCAGTCCATGGAGTTGCTAAGAGTCAGACATGACTGAGCAGCTTCACTCTCACTTTTCACTCTCATGCATTGGAGAAGGAAATAGCAACCCACTCCAGTGTTCTTGCCTGGAGAATCCCAGGGATGGGGGAGCCTGGTGGGCTGCCATCTATGGGGTCACACAGAGTAGGACACAACTGAAGCAACTTAGCAGCAGCAGCAGTAGCAGTGATCTAGATCATGATAAATCTGATAGGCAGTTACTAGGGCATGGAAGCTATCAGCTACTTACTTTTCTTGCACATGTAGGACTTGGACAGGGGCTGATTAAGTTTGGCCTCATGATGGAAGGGCTGAAGTTATAACTGAACTATTATAATTGAACTATTATTTCTGAGTTTTATTATCTATGGGAAACCTAATTGTTCTCAACAATGAGTTCAAAACTAAGGCACCACTGCTTATCTGGTGGTTATATAATCTCTTAACAGACCCAGTGTCTATGACAGATACTAATAAAGGTCTAGTCAAGGCTATGGTTTTTCCAGAGGTCATGTATGGATGTGACAGTTGGACTATAAAGAAAGCTGAGTGCTGAAGAATTGATGCTTTTGAACTGTGGCATTGGAGAAGACTCTTGAGAGTCCCGTGGACTGCAAGGAGATCCAACCAGTTCATCCTAAAGGAGATCAGTCCTGAGTGTTCACTGGAAGGACGGATGTTGAAGCTGAAACTCCAACACTCTGGCCACCTGATATGAAGAGCTGGCTCATTTGAAAAGACCCTGATGATGGGAAAGATTGAAGTTGGGAGGAGAAGGGGATGACAGAGGATGAGATGGTTGGATGGCATCACTGACTCAATGGACATGAGTTTAAGTGGACTCTGTGAGTTGCTGATGGACCGGGAGGCCTGCTTCAGTCCATGGAGTTGCAAAGAGTCAGACATGACTGAGTGACTGAACTGAACTGATACGACAGAATGGGCAGAGAATAGTCATTGGAGCCCGACATTCCTGAACTCAAGCAGGAAGTCTGTGACTTACAGGCTGGGTGGCTTCTGTCCAATGACATAACTTCTCTGGATCTCAAGTCCCACAGTTATACAGAGGGCTTAGCAATATTCACCTGGTAGGGCAAGTGTTAGAGCTGAAATAATGCATAAAGTATACAGGGTATAAATGACTCAAAATGTGGTAGCTGCTGTTGGTGTTATTCTTGAGTTCATTACAAAGTATGAGGAAAATGCAATAAACATAACCTTTGATGAGAAAAATTCTAAAGGCATTTCTTTGCAGATTCTTGGGATATTTCAGACCAATCTTGGGCCACTTCAAATCTTTGGTTTCTCTAGCAAATAATGAGGATAGGCTCATACACATAGAAAGCCAATCCACAGGGAATCACTTCTTTCTCATTGTGTACGCTGAGCTGTGAGGATGTAATGCCAGGATCACAAAGCATTACTCTGCATTCAAAACACTCAGTGATGGCAACCCGCTCCTTCTAGTCCCAGGTGCTAGCGGCCACCCCATCAATCACTCTCATAGGCACCTATCAGCATGTCATCGCCGTGTCAGAGATCTGTTTTGGCAGGCTCGCTGCAAGGTACACGTAATCAGCAGAGACGCCACACTTAACTGTGATTGATGCCCATCTTCTGACAATTTCTCCTGCCAGACGCCTTCATCATTCCATGGTAATGTTTTCCTGAGTGCTAAATAATTTCTCTGAATTATCACAGACGCTTTATAGATTGACTTGCAGAGATGTCTTTTTGTCACAGTCGCATTTGGAAGGATTTTTATCTTGTATGTCCTCCCCCAACCTTTTTTTTTAACTTCTGATGCTCGTCCCATGTTTCTATCACTTTCTTCATTCATCACAGTAGGACATTTTTTGGAGGTAAATAACAAGGATATTGTGATCAGTCTAGTTGGACAGATGTCTGAAATCCATTTCAAATTCATTTGGCTGGCAGCATGACCTTGAAAATCTAATTATTACTATGACTTTGTTTAAACTATGCTTTTGTTATTATGATGTCTCTTTTCTTAGAGGTTATGATTCTTAAGAATATGAGAGGTCAGACAAATCCACATAAGTGTTCTGCACCCCCGTTTATGATCTGCCATTTGATGTTAGCCAGACAGGTGTTCCATATTGGCACCTGGGTGAGGTGACCTCATTGCTCCCTGTCCTCCTTCTTCTTCCATCAAGCCCTAGTTATAACCCAGATGCATAAATGTCATGAAATCACTAGTAGATGACAGATTCAGGTGGCTCAAGAATCTCCTCTCTTACAAGACATCTTTAACTGAAAGCTAAAGATATGCCAAATGGAACATTTACTTGATCCTCTTTAATGAAAATGAACAGCACTTTCATTTGATGATATCCAAAGATTCACTGCAGAAAAATATATTTAAAATTCCAAATGTAATGTATAAAATTTTGAGGCGGGTCCTATCTCCAAATGCAGCCACACTGAAGGTGAAGGATTCAGTGTATGAACTACGGGGAACACAATCAAGTCCTTCACAACAATCCCCCCAAAATTATGTTCTTGAGAAGTATAAAAGATAAATCAGTTTTCCTTCCAGAACTGGAGCCATAAAGGGCGGATGAGCCTGGAGGCTACAGGGTCTCAGAACCTCCACAGCACAGTAAACAGAAGTGAGGAAAAGTTAAATGAGGTCAGGAGAGTGGGGCTTTATGAAGAGGAAGAGACAGCAGGGATGCTCATGCACGGAGGAAAGGCCATGTGAGGACACAGAAAGAATGCAGTCCTCGACAAGCCAGGGAGACCCCAGGAGAAAACAACCTTGGACTTTCAGACTGCAGAAATGTGAGAAAATACGTTTCTGTTGCTTAGTCACCAGTCGACAGTATTTTGTTATAGAAGCTCAAGAATACCTTGGCAGATAGTACCGCTTCCTCATTTTCTGTCCACACTACCATTCGACACCCGCAGTGGCCTTTGCACCGCTCTGGGAATGGTTAGCGGTCCTACTAGTAAGGAAGTCACACCATCGTGCAGTAAGAATGTACTCCTTCCATGAAGCAACTATCCAACTTTAAACTCAGTTATCCTCAGTATGTCCTTTTCCTTATCTTCAAGGTGGTGTATGTTTGTGGGGTGGGGAGCAGTGGTTGAGAATCCTTGCACATCTTGTGGGAAGAAGAAGAGAGGAGATACCGTACTTCCTCCCAAAGCTGTTCCACCTCCCCAGCAATTCTGCATACTGAGTGAGTTGTTGACTGTGGTTGTGGTGGGAGTGCTCTTTCTGGCAAAATGACATCTCCTGATAAAACCTGTGAAATGTTCTCTCATTGCCACCACTTGAGGAATCATCTCGAATTATCAGGAGGTGTTCAGTCCTCTTTGTTTTCAGCTATAGGATTCAGTCATTTTCTAAAACAATAGGGATGTTCTTTTTCATCTACTACCATATCACCCTACTTTACAAAATTCCTAGCATTTTCCTAGAAACATAGTAATAAATCTATCAAAATTATTGAGGGTGGTTTTAGTATAAAACACGTATGATAGAAATTATCTCTGTTATCTGGTTAATCATTAGTCAAAGCAACAAGGCAGAGTCCTTTGATAGCCAGATAAAACATCTCAGGTAATATAATTCAGTGTCTAAACTGAGCTGAGCAAATCTCTCTTGACCACTTGGTAAAGATTTCTTGTCATCTGATTAGGAAACAGGTTGTTTTCGTAGCGCTGACTGGTTCCATATCACTGTTCACTCCTTGGCCCTGGACCAATTATTTTGCTCCTAGTCACCTCAGGAATTTTCAAGATGTCAATTTTTCCTTGAACAGAAACCACAATAATGGTTTCAGAAAAGATGGAGTTAAGAAATGGAAGTGAGGGTAAGAAAACGCTTTTGTCTTCCTCAACATGCTAAGCACGACACAGCTAGTTCCATTCTATGCTGCCCAAACCGGGCCGAAACCTTTAGCGAACTTGACTGAAAACTGGGTTATAGCCAGAGGGAATTACATTTCATAGATGCTCAAGCTCAAATACTAGATATACCTGATCTCATAGCCACAAGGGCCCAATTCCTTATGATCCCCTGGATGTGTCACGGTCTAGCTCTGAGCCTGCTTCCACATGGAAAAAGTCTGCCATGCTCCCTGGAACAGAGGGGGTGGGGTAGAGAGAGGGAGAAAGAAAAGAGAATATGAGCCATGCCTGCTCCCTGTGGCATCACAGGCCACAGACACCTGCTCCAATTCTGCTTCCCAGAGTCTTCACTTTGTATCCCACATCCCTCACCTTCTGAGATGATTGGCTTTTGCAGTGCTCGATACTTTCATTGAAAAAAAAAAAAAGCATTTCCTGTCGTTGGTAGTTACTCTTGGCTCTGCCCTACAACTTTGTTCAGGATTTTATGTCAGTCACAAATAACTACTAAGAGTATTTTCATCAATATCTAGGAAATTCACTCCATGGCTGCAACCAACAACCTTAACGTGGTTCTTGTTGGGTGTCAGCAATCAAATCTTCCACCAGCATGAGATGAGATCATGTCCCAGAACTCTTTTTATCATTTTCTGGTTTCTAATTCTATTTGTGTGTGGATAACTGCTTGAATGAGAAAATCATACACATACACACATTTTTAAAAGCAATTTTTTAGAGGCAGTGAAATCTACAGTTTGGGAAAAAATAATCCTAAAAGAAGTGCTATCTAGAGATCAAACTTACCACAAATAAGATAAATTTGATACTTTAATGGATTTGATTCTTTGCTTTTTTTTCTTTGCCTTCCTTTTTACCGCCAAAAGTCAATAGAAATAGACTTTTCAGAAAGAACTATTTGTTCTCAAGAGCACATCTAAGCCCCCAACTTCTTGAAAATTTGAGATTACATTTTTTTATTAAGGTTTTGAAACTCCAATTCATAAAAGTACAGTTTTAAAAAATGCCCTTATCTTTAGAAGTCTCGACAAGAAGAAAGCTTCCCAAATGTAAGAACACAGTCCTAAGATGCAGACAGTAGATCAGCCTCCACTTCCACAGCAAACCCTGGGGAGCGAGTCCTCCACTGGTAGCCTCCAGAGAAGCAAGATCCCTGTAGCTAGAGACGGATTCTTCTGCCACCTTCAGTCTTCAAACCTAAGAGAAGTGGCTAGCGTAGAATGATCCAGCCCCTTCCTCCTAAATGTAATAAAACTATAATTGCTAACCCTGTAAACCAGTCTTGCACAGAGAAATACAATCTAGTACATGAAATATTACTCTAACTACAACACCATCACTTTAAAAAATAACTTAAACTCCAAAGACTGAGATGTTTTAATGAAATGAGGCGAGGCAAGCTTTTTTTCACAAGACTGTTCAGCCCAGCATCAAGCTCGAGTCTGACAGTACCGAGCTACATGACTCTCCAGGGACGTCAATGCCAGACTGAGCCTCCCAGTGGGCCTTACCAACTCCCAAGGCTCAGGCCCTGGGCATAAAAGCCCCATTACTCCAAATCTGCATAATCACATTTTTTCCCTTAAACCCTTGGCCTCAGGGACTACCTTGCAAAAGGAAATGCCAATTTACCATTAAACATTTAATAAAGAAAAGACAACAAAGAAAATCCTCTTTTAATTACACTGCATGTTTGAGACAGCTTTCATGATGAGAATTGCAAAACCAAAACCACAGAGAATTTTTCTTTGTGGAAAATTTCTTAAAAATTTTCTTTCTGGAAACAAGGGATTTGTCCACTTCTCCCCAGGAAGCGTAAATTTGCACTCTTCACCAGGCACTGGGCAAGGCTCTGGGGCTACAGTTAGGGAAAAGCCTTGCTCTCTGCAAGCAATGTATATTCCTTTGGAGGAAACACAGTGGAGCTTCCACCAGTATCAGGCAAAATAAAACGTACATCAAATATAAAGCATAGGCAAAATACTATGGGCACTCAGAAGCAATAATGATAACAATGAGGATGCTACAGGTGATGATAAAATATCAATAATAGAACACTTATTCTCAAGAGCACATCTAAGCCCCCAACTTCTTGAAAATTTGAGATTACATTTTTTTATTAAGGTTTTGAAACTCCAATTCATAAAAGTACAGTTTTAAAAAATGCCCTTATCTTTAGAAGTCTCGACAAGAAGAAAGCTTCCCAAATGTAAGAACACAGTCCTAAGATGCAGACAGTAGATCAGCCTCCACTTCCACAGCAAACCCTGGGGAGCGAGTCCTCCACTGGTAGCCTCCAGAGAAGCAAGATCCCTGTAGCTAGAGACGGATTCTTCTGCCACCTTCAGTCTTCAAACCTAAGAGAAGTGGCTAGCGTAGAATGATCCAGCCCCTTCCTCCTAAATGTAATAAAACTATAATTGCTAACCCTGTAAACCAGTCTTGCACAGAGAAATACAATCTAGTACATGAAATATTACTCTAACTACAACACCATCACTTTAAAAAATAACTTAAACTCCAAAGACTGAGATGTTTTAATGAAATGAGGCGAGGCAAGCTTTTTTTCACAAGACTGTTCAGCCCAGCATCAAGCTCGAGTCTGACAGTACCGAGCTACATGACTCTCCAGGGACGTCAATGCCAGACTGAGCCTCCCAGTGGGCCTTACCAACTCCCAAGGCTCAGGCCCTGGGCATAAAAGCCCCATTACTCCAAATCTGCATAATCACATTTTTTCCCTTAAACCCTTGGCCTCAGGGACTACCTTGCAAAAGGAAATGCCAATTTACCATTAAACATTTAATAAAGAAAAGACAACAAAGAAAATCCTCTTTTAATTACACTGCATGTTTGAGACAGCTTTCATGATGAGAATTGCAAAACCAAAACCACAGAGAATTTTTCTTTGTGGAAAATTTCTTAAAAATTTTCTTTCTGGAAACAAGGGATTTGTCCACTTCTCCCCAGGAAGCGTAAATTTGCACTCTTCACCAGGCACTGGGCAAGGCTCTGGGGCTACAGTAGGGAAAAGCCTTGCTCTCTGCAAGCAATGTATATTCCTTTGGAGGAAACACAGTGGAGCTTCCACCAGTATCAGGCAAAATAAAACGTACATCAAATATAAAGCATAGGCAAAATACTATGGGCACTCAGAAGCAATAATGATAACAATGAGGATGCTACAGGTGATGATAAAATATCAATAATAGAACACTTCCATTTTTAAAGGACAGGTACTCTGCTAAGCAATTGATATACACTGTAGTAGAGTCTTCATGATACTTCTATGTGATGGGTTCTATTATTACCTCCATTTCACAAATATGGAAACTGAGGCTTGCGGAGGAAGGAATGCCTCAGTGGGTTTCAAGCAGACAGAACGTTCTCATTGAGGATGTTAGTGAAGCCATAGCCTCGGAGGATGAATGGGATTTAAATAGATGGAGTAGGAAGACGGAAGAGACAGACGGATGTTCAAACCAAGGAAGAAAAGAACAAGAGATAAAGAACCAAGCTAAGCAAATTAAAAGGATGGTTGTGCTGAACATGGAAGGAGGGCAGTGTTAAAAATGACATAGAGCATTTAAAACAGTTGCAACAGTACCATACACCTAACAGACCCTCAACAGATTTGATGTTGTGAAGTGAGGTAATGACTATTTCTCAGCATCAGCCTCACTTTCACTTCTACTGGGCCGTATTAATTGATATTTGCTTCTTGCTCATGCTTCAGACACTTTTATTATTATTATTTTTTATTCTTTAACCTGTATTATAACTCATTTCTGCTATAAACTGAAGGGCAATGCAATCACAGCTGAGCAATGGGCTGGGATACCAAACTAAAGTTATAAATGTGAAATAGGGAAAAAAAAACCTACCTTGTCAACACATCAGCAAAATTGAATGAAAGTTGCCATTTGATAACAGGAAAAGAATGTGGAGGGTAGATGAAAAACATAAACTATTGCTCCAGTGCCAGGAGAAATAAACCAGGTGTTCTCTGGTCAACACCTACTTCACTCTGGTACTTTCTTTATGGTTCTCTCCAAACTCTACCAGCAAGGCACTATTATCCGTATTTTACAGATGAGAATACTGATACAGATGTGAAATCTTGCAAAAATCATTGCAGTTAGCAATGGCAGATTCCACTTTCAAAACCTTGTCTATCTAGCTCTCAATCCTGTGTTCTTTCTACTATGATGCATTGTATCCATAAGAACTAAGAGTCAATCAGGGTATTGTTTGTATCTCAATCTTTCTCTCCCCTGCCCCAACCTATATGTTATGTATAATATGACATATTTGATAAATGTTTTTTTACTTACTCAATACCATGAATAGATAGTGAATCAGTCAAGCTTTAGGATCCCAGAGCAAGTTTTCATGCATAAGAACTTGAGAAACAATCATGAGTAAAACAAAGCTATAAGAATGGCTCTATTCATCAATGTGTTGATATATTAAATAAAAAATATGAAACCAATGGTAAACACTACTCAAATAATTAAATAATTTTAGTATTTTAAAAGACTGTCTTTAAGTTAAAATGGTTAATCTTTCAAAAAACTGGAAAAGCTGTTTGAGAGAGTTGGGAAAAGAACCACATCAAAGCTGTGAAAAACAGAATTTCCTGACTGCATGCAAGCCTGTCTCTGACCGTCTTCTAAACACTGCCTTTATGAGCTGTTGCTCCTCCTGCAGATTCCAGGGATTAACCAAAATGTTATTTTTATAAGATAGAGAAAACTGATACTTTATCTAAATAGAAAGCTTTGCCACTGTCTGATTTAAATTTTCACTCAGAATCACCTAGACTTGGTTTAAATTTGTAACTGGAAAAGAAGCAAAAATGTGATGCTATTGATTAAACCATACACTTAGAAATGATAAATTTGCACCCTTCATTTGATACTAATCAAGCCTATGTCAGTGTAGGGCTGTGTAAATTTCAAAGCAGTTATATATATTTATCTTGGCATTGACTTTGGTCAACATTCCTCTGGAGTAAATAGCATAGGAAAAAGAATCCGCATTTTCTGTTAGGAAAACTGGAGGCCTGAGACATTAAATAGCTTTCCTACAGTCTCAGAGTTTGGGAAAAGTTAGCGAGGACTGGACTGCTTGTCTCAGTAACTCCTAGCCTGATGTTTCTTCTTCTGCTCTAGCATCTCATGACACAAGCAAAGACACTATGGATATCACGCCCCTTGTTGGGCTCCCAGGTGGCACTAGTGGTAAAGAACCTGTTTGCCAAAACAGGAGGGACATAAGACATGCAGGTTCGATCCCTGGGTCGGGAAGATCCCCCGGAGGAGGGCATGGCAATCCACTCCAGTATCTCTGTCTGGAGAATTCCATGGACAGGGGAGCCTGGTGAACTACAGCCCATAGGGTCACAGAGTCGGACATGACTGAGGGACTTGCACTTTCACTGTGAGGATTCTATAGCAACAGAGATGCGATCTGAGACTTTGATGTCTTAAAAAGTGCCAGGGCATTCCTGATCAGAAAATCTGGGCAACTATCCATTTGGTAAAAATCCCAGCTGAGAGCGATATACTGCAAAATACTTTTCTTTGGAAATTCAAGCTCATATTAACTGCAGTTAAAATTTCTTTAATATTCCTAGAGATAATTTTAACAACTGAATCAAAATATGAGTTACTTCAGTTCATGGTTCATTAAAATGTTGTTTATGAATAATGTTTTCAAAAACAACACAGTGTGATCACAACTGCAATAGGTATAGAAACAAAACAAGTATTATTTTGGGTGAATGGATTAATATTTTATGTAAAGTGATTATGCATATAATTAAAAATAGAGTTATCTTTAAATACCATCAAGAAAGAGAAAAAGTAAAAAGATAACTACAGAACTGTAAATTCGTCTAGAACTACACTTAGAAACTCAGTTTCCATCCTAGGCACCTCTTGACTTGATTCTATTGTTGATTGCCTAGATGCTTACTTGATAATGATGAAAGGAAGAGAGTCATGAACTGTGTATAAAGGCTTTCCACAATTCACATACTCATTCATTCAACAAATATTTGTTGAACTCTGATCACAGAGTAGGTACGTGCTAGAAGCTAGTTTTACAAGGTGATGCAAACTCAGGATCTTTTCTCCCAGGACTTATAACCTATTGGGAGTTGAAGAAGAGTAAAGTGATAACTATAAATAAAGGAGCTATGAAAGGAAAGGAAATCACTCAAATCTGAGTGCCAGATTTCAACTACCATTTAAACTGAGAAGCAAAGATGAATAGAAGTTGGTCACGTGAACAGTGGTGGGGGAATGCTCCAGGTAGAGGAGACATTTGTGCAACGTCCTATAAGTGAAACAGAGCCTGAATCACTCATGGAACTGAAAGAAATTTAGTGTGCAAACAGCAGGTTGTCAGGGGGAGAGTGGGATGAAAAGAGCCTTAAAAGATAAGCAATGCCAGATCATCAGAATTCTGGACATTAAAGTATTATAAGCAGTATAGAGAGATATGATTAGGTTTGTGTGTTTGAGATGCATCATACTGGCTATACTATGAAGAATGACTGAAAGAAGGAATGTCTAGAGTTTTATTAGAAAGCTTTTCTCATAGTTGAAACGAGATATGGACTAGACTAGAACAGTAGCAGGAGGGATGGAGAGAGGTAGGTTTATTCGATAGAAACATCTGACTCAGTGAGTGATTACACATAGGAGAAAGAGGAAAGGAAGCTCCAAGGAAAATGTTAAAGTTTCTGACTTGAGGAACTGAGTAATTGATTATTGCATTTCCTATTTTTTGAGTAGGAAACATAGAAGAAAAGCATATTTTAGGAAGTTGAAGTGATTTTGAGGGGCTCAAGTTATATCCAAGTAGACTATTCAACAAGTAGCTTTATATATATATGTATATATATACACATGTATATATCTGAGTCTCTGAGCTGGGACCACACATTTAACAGGCATCACTAGAATTCTATGCTGCAACTAATAAGAGATGTTTCATCTTTTTAAAAAACTGCAGAATCAAATGAAAGATGCTGTAGTAGCAGCATAGTTTTCACATCTAAAAACAGGCCATCCCAGTCTCAGATTTAACTCATCATCTAGAAAGGGAATTGCATTTGAATAGCTAGACTTAATCACAAGGCCCATGCTGATGGAACAAGAGTTGGTCCTGAGTATATTGTTTGGATCTCTCCTGGTCTCATTTACCAGGGCACTCTGGGTGTATCTCTAGGGAAAGAGCTGCATAGGAGTTTGAAATGGCATTATTGGTTATTAATAGCTGAAAAATGAAACAGGCCTACATGTGCATTAGGCTCCTAAGACTAAGTATAATGTTAGGAAAAGTAAAGACAATCATCAAATTATAAGAGAAGAGAAAAAAATAAAAGAACTACAAAACAACCAGAAAACAGGTAACAAAATGGCAATAGGTACATCAGTTCAGATCAGTTGATCAGTCATGTCTGACTCTTTGCAACCCCATGAACTGCAGCATGCCAGGCCTCCCTGTCCATCACCAACTCACAGAGTTTACCCAAACTCATATCCACTGAGTCAGTGATGCCATCCAACCATCTCATCCTGTCATCCCCTTCTCCTTTCATCTTCAGTCTTTCCCAGCATTAGAGTCTTTTCAAATGAGTCAGCTCTTCACATCAGGTGGCCAAAGTATTGGAGTTTCAGCTTCAACATCAGTCCTTCCAATCAACACTCAGGACTGATCTCCTTTAGGATGGACTGGTTGGATCTCCTTGCAGTCCAAGGGACTCTCAAGAGTCTTTTCCAACACTACAGTTCAAAAGCATCAATTCTTTGGTGCTCAGCTTTCTTTATAGTCCAGCTCTCTCATCCATACATGACTACTGGAAAATAGGTACATACTCATCGGTAATTTGGAGAAGGCAATGGCACCCCACTCCAGTACTCTTGCCTGGAAAATCCCATGGACGGAGGAGCCTGGTAGGCTGCAGTCCATGGCGTCTCTAAGAGTAGGACACGACTGAGCAACTTCACTTTCACTTTTCACTTTCATGCATTGGAAAAGGAAATGGCAACCCACTCCAGTGTTCTTGCCTGGAGAATCCCAGGGATGGGGGAGCCTGGTGTGCTGCCGTCTATGAGGTCGCACAGAGTCGGACACGAAGCGACTTAGCAGCAGCAGCAGCAGCATCAGTAATCATTTTAAGTAAAAAAGAACTAAATGCTTCAATTCAAAAGACATAGAATGGCTGAATGGATTTAAAAATGTATATATGCTGCCACAAGAGATTCACTTCACATCTAAAGTTAAGAAGTTGACAATGAAAAATGGAAAATTGTACTCCATTCAAGTGGGAAAAAAGGAAAGCTGTGAAACCATACTTAGACAAAACAGACTAAAACAATAACTATAACAAGATAAAAAAAGATATTGTGTAACAATGAAAGAATTGATCCAATAAAAAGTGCAATTGTACAAATATATGCACCCAACATAGGAGCATCTAAATACATAAAGCAAATGTTACCAAGTATAAAGGGAGAAACTGACAGTAGTACAATACTAATAGGAGACTTTAGCATCCCACTTACATCAATGAATGCCTCATCCAGACTGAAAACCAATAACAAAATGCTGGTCTTAAATGACCCAGTAAAGCAGATGAACTTTCTCTCTGTGTGTGCGTGTGTCTGTGTGTGTATATATATGTATATATATATATATATATATATATATGTAAGTGGGGGGAGACAGAGACAGAGAAAATATTCCACTCTAAAACAGCAGAATACACATTCTTTTCAAGTGCACACGGAATATTCTCCAGGATAGATCATATACTGCATCACAAAATAAACCTTGGTAAACTTCAATTAAAATCATGTCAAGCATCTTTTCTGACCATAATGCTATGAGACTACAAATCAACTACAAGAAAAAAAAAACTGAAAAAAAAAAAAACTGAAAAAAAAAAAAACAACCCACAAACATGTGGAGTCTAGATAGTATGCTACCAAACAACCAATGAGTCACTGAAGAAAGCAAAGAAATAATAAAAAAATACTTGGAAGACAAATGAAAATGAAAACACAACAATCCAAAATCTAAGGGACACAGCAAATACTATTATAAGAGGGAATTTTATAGCAGTACAAGTCCACCTCAGGAAATAAGAAAAAGTGCAAATAAATAACCAAATATAGAGCTTCCTTGGTGGCTCAGTGTGGTAAAGAATCTGGCTGCTAATGCAGGAGATGCAGGTTCAAACCACGAGCCAGGACGATTCCCTGGGGAAGGAAATGACAACCCACTCCAGTATTCTTGCCTGGGAAATCCCAGAGGACCCTGGCAGGCTGCAGTCCATGGGGTGGCAAAAAGAGTCGGACAGAACTTAGCAAGTAAACAACAACAAACCAAACTGACGCCTAACAGAACTTGTAAAAGAAGAGACACAAAACCCCAAACTGGCAGAAGGAAAGACATGATGAAGATCAGAGCATAAATAAACACGACAGAGACTAAGAACCAAATATGAAAGATCAATAAAACTAAGATAAACGAAAGTAATAACCTAGCAGAAATCCATAAATTTCTAAACTCATACAATCTCCCACGACTGAATCAGGAAGAAATAGAAAATATGAACAGATCAATTGAATCAGCCATCAAAAAATTCTCAATCAACAAAATTCCAGACCAAAGCCTTCACAAGTGAATTCTACCAAACTTTTATAGAAGAATTATCACCTATTCTTCTCAAACTATTTCAAAAAGTTAAAGAAGGAATGCTTCCAAACTCATTCTACAAGGCCACCATCATTCTGATACCAAAGCCAACACCTTAAAAAAGAATATTACAGGCCAGTTTCACTGATGAACACAGGCATACACATCCTCAACATAATATTAGCAAATCAAATTCAACAATACATTAAAAGGATCACACACTGTGATCAGTGGAATTTACTCTAGTGCCGCAGGAATGGTTCAACATCCACAAAGAAATCAATGTGATACGCCACAGTAACACACTGAAGAATAAAAACCATCATTACGATCCTGCACTACCTATATCTCGGCTTCAGTGTCTACTTTCAGGTGGACTCAAACTGGGCAGAACCCGGGAAGTCTTCAGCACGTACTCGAATTTTATATTTTTCTTTATGAAAATTACCTGGGAGGTATCTATTCTGTGGTGCCAATAAGAAATACAATAATAATAATGGCTAGTATTTGTAAGAAGTGCTCTATACCATGCACTGAGTCAGATGCCTTACACAGATTTGGTCCCAAGACAAACCATATGAGATAAGGGCTATCATTACCTCTGTTTTACTACTCCTTACTTCTTGGTATAAAGATTTCCAAGGAGGAAAGGAACCATCCTAGATTTTTATTCATTCGTTTTTATCCATTTTTATTCATTCCAGGCAAATTTTACCCTGTATCTTAGGAAAACGCATAAGATTAGCACCCACTTAAAGTGAAGAAGTCTGGGAGAGCCTGGGAATAGTCAGTTGGGTAGGAGGCAAACCCCTTGCTTGACAATTGGTTGAATGAGGGACCATCCTGCACAGAAGGAAGGAATACCAGGTTATGGTGGGCTATGCTGGCCTGCATTAAAAGCAGCACTCCTCCCAGGGAGTCTGTGTTTAACATATAAATAAGTAATCCAAATGTAAATCGCAATCCCTACAGTGCCTTCCTCCTTTTTTTCCCATTTGAGATATAAAAAGCATCTATAAACATATGCTCCTGCTGGATTTTTCTTTGTGGCCGGCTCCAAAAAGACACTTCAAAAACAACTGCCCACGGTCTTTTTCAGAGCCTGCATCTCTGGTGTGTCACTTGCAAAGGACAGAAATATTTCATGCGTGGTTAAAGGCGGTGCCAAGAGAAAGCATGGATGATTTATTTTTTAGCTGATTAGGTTATGTATTAACGAGGAATTGTGGTTCAAAAAGGGAGCTCACAGCTCTTCACATTAGAGGTGTCCCCTTCCGCTTAGTGTTGAATTAAACTGAAATGTAGCCACAAGGGAGGAGTGTAACAGGTCACTTTTAACAAGAGTGTCCTGAAGAGGGACCACGGTGCTTCCCCCCACACTACCTCCTGGCTCTTGGGCTATAGCCATTATAATTAATGTTAATTATAATGCTGTGGCACTCTAAATGTCAATTTCAGTCTGTGACTTAAAGAAAAACAAAATGATAAAACCCGACATTAAAAGCAGTCAGAACAACTTTTAATTTGGTTAAGGAGCAAGCCCTCTCTTTGAAGTTCTAAATCTCTGCAATTGCTACTACAGCAAGAAACAAGCAAACGAATGAATAAAAATCTAGCATGGTTCCTTTCCTCCTTGGAAATCTTTATACCAAGAAGTAAGGAGTAGCATTTTGAATACAGTTGAGGTACTGGGTTATAAAATGAATCCTTCTGGGGGGCTTTGTTTGTGAAGTCAATATCAAAATCTAAACAGACAGCAATATTATGATCTGAATACAAAAGAGTTTATGCCAGTTAGAGCTGCAGCATAGGGTTTCTGAATGTGTGGATGACATTCCAGCAGATTCCTGCCTCTCAACAAGTCTTATGAACATGAACTCTTAAAGCCTAGGAAGCATTTCCCAGATAACTAAACCATATTTGCATATTTGAGAAGGAAAATGCTAATAACTGAACTGAATTGAGAGTTAAATATTAAGTCTAACTGGTAGCAGTAAATGATTACATTACAATGTTTTTCAAAGATTAACGTACGACTTCACAACTTTTTTTGTAGTGGACTCAAATAACCTTTAAAAAATATGGCAATCACAGTTCTCTTCCTGAAGACACCTGCATTCCCGAGAAGAAAACGGTTCCTCCCCCCTTTTTTCTGTTGTGATCAGTAGGGCACTCAATGAAAAAAAGGGAAAAAAATGTCCTGGATTTATGGGGGACAAAATTTAAAATTCACTCAAGATATACTTTGTTGTTTCCTTATCATCTTCGTTATTCAGAAAATTTAGTTAGGAAACAGATGTTGGACTTCCCGTGGTCCAGTGGCTGGGAGTTTGCCTGCCGATGCAGGAGACATGGGTTTGATCACTGGTCTGGGAAGATTCCACATGCTGTGGAGCAACTAAGCCTGCGCGCAGCAACTCCTGAGCCTGCACCCCAGAGCCCATGATCCGCAACAAGGGAAGCCTCTGCAATGAGAAGCCTGAGCACGGCAACTAGAGAGTAGCCTCCACTTGCCACAACTACAGAAACGCCACATGCAGCAGTGCAGAACCAGCGCAGCCAAAATAAATGAATTAATTGAAAGAAAGCAGCAGATGTTGTCAGGGTTGGCCAGGGCCAGTGCTGTGTGAGATGAGTAAGGAAGTCGGTAGGGTGCAAAATTTAAGGAGGTTCTCCCTTTCAGAATCATGCAATGCTTGACACAACCACAGGGACCCACCTCGCTTCAGTACAGCTCAGTGAAACCAGAGTGGAGCTTTCGCTCTGGCCTGTGACCACTAGCACACTGTACTGCACTTCATCTTTCATCTATGTATTCACTCAATAAATCTTCATTGAGCATCTGATAGGTAGCAGGTACTACTCTTGGTGTTCGATAAACAAAGTCAACAAAATTTCCTGCACTCACATTCCCAGAAAGGAACACAAACAACAAAAAACAAACATCATAAATCAGACAATGTCAGAACGGGCTAAGTACTCTGGCTAAATAAAGAGAGAAAGGATAAGGTGTAAGGTCAGACCCCAGGGACCATGATGGGCCACCCCTCCTCCCCTCCTGCCGGCTGAGAAGGTCCCCAATGACAGCACACTTTGCTGGTTGCCATGACGAGCCAACTCTCCTCTCTCCCGCCAGCCAGCCGGGGGAGTCTCTAACGGAGGGAGGCTTCCAGATCCCGGGGACCAATGACAGCACATTTTGCCACCAAAGCGCCTTGCCCCAGCTGCATAGATAAACCTAGGCGGACTTCCTGGACCTGCCTCCTTTAGGTCTGGGAACCCCGCCCAGAGCGCTTCCCCAGTAAAGCCTGTTAAAAACTCTTTTGGGGTCCTGGTCATCTTTACCTAACATAAGGGAAACCAGGAGTGCCAGAAAGGGCTACAGTTTTAGATGGAGGTTTCTATATTTATGAGGATTAGTGGACATGGGCCTCCCAGGTGGCTCAGTGGTAAAGAATCCACCTACCAATGCAAGAGACCTGAGTTTGAACCCTGGGTTGGGAAGATCCCCCGGAGAAGCAAACGGCAACCCACTCCAGTATTCTTGCCTGGGAAATCCCATGGACAGAGGAGCTAGGCAGATCACAAAGAATCAGACATGATTGAGTGACTAAACAACAATTGGACATCAGTGAGAACACATTTAAGCCATTACTTGAGGTACATGTGGAGTAAGCCAGGCAGATATTGGGTGGGAAGGCATTCCGAACATCAGGAACAGTCTGTGCAAAGGCCCTGAACAAAAATGTGCCTAATGTGTTTAAAAAACAGCAAATAGGTAAGGAAATGTAGTCAGAGAGGTGAGAGAGTACAAGGGGACTTACTGTACATTGTAAGGACCATGGATTAAATCCTGAAAGAAATAAGGAGTCACCTTGAAATTTCACAATAATCTGTGCCAAGTTCAGCAGGACTGCTCTGGCTGTCTTGCTGATAGCAACCAGAGCAAGGAGCAAATGTGAAAGCAGGCAGACAAGTTAGGCAACCATAATACCCTAAGCCAAAGATGATGGTAGACGGGCTCGCCCTGGTGATGGAAAGCGGTTGTATTCTTGAATCTGTTTTAAAGGTAGCCACCAGAATTCCTGATGATTTGGATACAGGGTGAGATAGAGGGGAGTCAGAAGTAACTTTAAGATATTTGGTCTGAGTGAATGGAAAGAGGGCATTTCCATTTTCTGAGATAAGAAAGAATATAGATGTGGACAATTTTAGGATAAGGACCCCAATTTTGATTTTGGATAAATGTGAGACGGTATAGACTTCTAATTGAAGATCCTGAGGGCTTCCCTTGTGGCTCATCTGGTAAAGAATCTTCTGCAATGTGGGAGGCCTGGGTTTGATCCTATCTTGCCTGGGAAATCCCATGGACAGAGGAGCTAGGCAGATCACAAAGAATCAGACATGATTGAGTGACTAAACAACAATTGGACATCAGTGAGAACACATTTAAGCCATTACTTGAGGTACATGTGGAGTAAGCCAGGCAGATATTGGGTGGGAAGGCATTCCGAACATCAGGAACAGTCTGTGCAAAGGCCCTGAACAAAAATGTGCCTAATGTGTTTAAAAAACAGCAAATAGGTAAGGAAATGTAGTCAGAGAGGTGAGAGAGTACAAGGGGACTTACTGTACATTGTAAGGACCATGGATTAAATCCTGAAAGAAATAAGGAGTCACCTTGAAATTTCACAATAATCTGTGCCAAGTTCAGCAGGACTGCTCTGGCTGTCTTGCTGATAGCAACCAGAGCAAGGAGCAAATGTGAAAGCAGGCAGACAAGTTAGGCAACCATAATACCCTAAGCCAAAGATGATGGTAGACGGGCTCGCCCTGGTGATGGAAAGCGGTTGTATTCTTGAATCTGTTTTAAAGGTAGCCACCAGAATTCCTGATGATTTGGATACAGGGTGAGATAGAGGGGAGTCAGAAGTAACTTTAAGATATTTGGTCTGAGTGAATGGAAAGAGGGCATTTCCATTTTCTGAGATAAGAAAGAATATAGATGTGGACAATTTTAGGATAAGGACCCCAATTTTGATTTTGGATAAATGTGAGACGGTATAGACTTCTAATTGAAGATCCTGAGGGCTTCCCTTGTGGCTCATCTGGTAAAGAATCTGTCTGCAATGTGGGAGGCCTGGGTTTGATCCTTGGGTTGGGAAGATCCCCTGAAGGGAAAGGCTACCCACTCCAGTATTCTGGCCTGGAGAATTCCATGGACTATACAGTCCACGGGGTTGCAAAGAGTCAGACACGACTGAGCAACTTTCACTTTCACTTTCAGAAGGTGACAAAATATATGAGTCTAGAGGCAGGGGAGAATCCAGGTTGAATATATATATTTGGACATCAACATAAAGAAGTTATATGAAATTATAGATAAGATCACCAAAAGGAGAGAGACGAGATCTAAGGATTAAAGCTTGGAGCATTCCAATAGCAAGAGATGAAGAAGAGGAGGAACCCACACAAAGAAAACCAAGGAAATGTGCTATGAAAGAGTCAAGTAAAAGAGTTTCCAGGAGGAGTGATCAGACACCAAATGTTTCTAATGATCAACTTAGATGAAGACTGAGAGTCCCTTAAACAGCGGTCTCCCACCTTTTTGGCACCAGTGACCGGTTTTGTAGAAGATAGTTTTCCCACAAATCAGGGAGGTGGTGGTTTTAGGATGATTCAGAGTTTGAGGACCCCTGCCTTAGGACATTAAATGATGGGGAGACCATCAGTGACTTTTGGTAAGAACGGTTTGAGTGGAGTCAGGTGAGAGGTAAAAGCCAGCTGGGAGTGGAATTAAGAAAGAAACAAGAATGGGAAATAACAATTGACAAAACTTTAAAGGAGATTTGAATGAAAGGAAAGTTATAGAAATGGTACTATGGCTTTTAGCCAAAACAAGGTCACAAACATAGTTTAAAATAAGATCAGAGAAGTAAATGCTGGAAAAAATTGTAGTGTGTTTCTGTGCTGATGGGAACTGACTTTTGCCAATGGGCTTACTCTGCACGGGCACTCTGCTATTAACATCCTGTCTTACCAGGAATAACTTTATCTACACAGCAAATAGTTTAATGCTTTATACAGAATAAAAGAATTTGGGATTATTTAATAGTAAAAGAGGGGTGCTCAGGTGGCTCAGTGGGTAAAGAATATGCCTGCAATGCAGGAGACACAGGGGATAAGGGTTCAGTCCCTGGGTGAAATGGCAATCTGCTCCAGTATTCTTGCCCAGAGAATCCCATGGACAAAGGAGCTGGCGGACTTCAGTCCACAGAGTCGGACACAACTGAGGAGACTGAGCATGCACGATAGCAAAAGAACCGGGTAGACACAATCCAAGTTTCAAGTTAAAAAGCAACCCCCTTGGACGGGGAAAGTTGGGTGGATATAGGTCAACAATTCAAAGAACTCTGAAGAAGTAGATGAGATAAAGATATCAGCCAACAAAGCAGTAATTGTATGTTAATCATACAGAAGTAATAAATATCCGTCTTAGAAATTCATCAGTAGAGATTATACCATAAAGGTCCCAAATACAGTTATTGCTTCAATATTTAGGAAACATATTTGCTAAAGTAATCGTGTGTTTCAAAAGAAGCTCCTAACACAAGGAAACACAGTAGGCTTAAACTCATGACTACCACAACTGTACACAAAATATATCTCAAGTTTCTAATCTTGTAAGGGTGGTGAGAAATTCAGTTTCAGGCATTCCTAGGCTCCCAATCCCATTCAGGTTGGGCTAAATTCCCTGGGTGGGGGCTTACATAGTCCAGATCTCTCAGGGAGACCCTAATAGCTTTTGATTCACGGTGAAAGTGTTAGTAGTGTCTGACTCTTTGTGGCCCCATGGACCACCAGGCTCCTCTGTCCATGGAATTATCCAGGCAAGAATACTGGAGTAGGTAGTTATTTCCTTCTCCAGAGGATCTTCCCAACCCAGGGATCAAACCTGGATCTCTGCGTTGGAGCAGATCCTTTACTGTCTGAGTCACCAGGGAAGCCCCTAAATTTATGATGGTCCTTATGATATGCTCACGTAGAAAAGTCAACATGGTTGAACCCTTTAAGATGTGTATTCAAGAGCATTTTTGAGGAGGCTAGAAGCTCATATAACTAACATTTCTTCCCACTTATATGCATTAAGCTGTTTATTTTTCTCAGATCAGTCCTCTGTTCTAGGCAGAGAAGTAGCATGGTAGGGAAAGTAGGTGTGGGTCCCTGGAAACATACTCTTTTCTGGTGTTGGACAACTTCTCCCTCCCCAAGACTGACATTTCTGCCTCTACTACCCAAACGAAAACACTTCTGTCTCCCTTGTATCCGTTTATGTAAGTTATACTGCAGAAATAAACTCGTAAGGGACTTATATAAAGGTTTATTTAAACCTTACAAAAAGGTTTATTTCTGCTCATATTCATGTCAGCTGCAAACTGGGGATGACTCTAATTCATAACTTCTTCATTAGTGGATTCAGGTTGTTGGAGCTGCCCTTAACTGCCCTCATGGGAAGAAAGCAAGACCATATTATGAAATGATCCTTAGGTTTCTCTTTGGGAGTGGCATATATCAACTCTGCTCAAAATATATCATCCAAAACACAACACATGGCCAAGCTGATGGGCAGGGAAGTAAACTACTCACTGGGAGAAACAGGGAAGAACTGGGAACAATAACACAAACTACCAAACTCTAGATCCTGGGGCATTTTAGAAAAACCAAATGTCAAGTTTCTTCCCTGGAGGTAAAGTAGCAATGAGAAAACCAAACCAGTTAGCGTTTTATTTCTTATTAACTCAGTTTGCTGTGCTGGCAAGCACATTGTGGTTACACAGAGTTGCTAGAGGCAATTTGAGGTAGTGGGGTCTATCAATTCTATAATATTATCAATCAGGTTCTGACCAAGCATTTAATACATATTAATTCATCAAAGCCTTAGAAGAAACCCATGAGGCATATACTATTTTTCACTTTCTCTCATTTGTACAGATAAAGGAATTTAGGCATAAAAATACAGTCACTTAAGAAAAAACAAGTGATAAATTGTGGCTGGAGGATTAGGTGTTTCACTCCAGGATCTGAAGCTCTTAACTATGTCCTAAAAATATATTGAGAATTAGAGCCAGTCACAGTACTTAGGGTGCCCTAGTAAGAGACTCAGTGGCAATTATCTAGTTTCATTTTATATAATATCCTTCTCTAAAAGTCTGGAAAAGGATTTTTTCCTCTGTGTTTCCTTTGAAACATAACGTCTTGCTGTACCATTTTCAGATTAAAGCCCAATTAAGAGGGAAAAAAAATACTTAAGCTGTTGCTCTTTCAGTGGGGAAGTTACAGTCATAATCATGTACACTTAGGAACCAGTTATCTTTCCAGATGTTCAGCTGTGACCTTTCATTCATCTATAGGGATTCCAAGTCCACAGTCCAGGCCCTGACATGTCTTGCTGTGTGCCAGGAATTACTCACAAAATTTTAAGGCTGTACACGCAAATCTCACCACAGAAGTTTCTGCCATTTCCCCACTTCCTTCCTGCTTCCCGTCTTTTTCCTACACCTGATAACGGTAAGAGAGGTGCCTGGCTAAACGAATGAGTTTATAAAAGCAACAGCTCCAGCCCGTGTCGTTACCAGGACTCTTCCTCCCTCTGTCACCTTTCGTTGTACTTGAGGGAGGGTACATTATTCAGGATGAAATGCCACACTTCCATTGCTGTGCTTTTCCCTTTACTTCACACATATGCCCACATGCAAACCCCAACACAAGGAATCTTAAGTATGCATACAGGTATGTATAAGCATTCCCCCTGACCTCATGTTTTCTAGAAGTTTCACTTGTTGAACGTTAAGGGCCAACTTGCTGGACCTACTGCTAGGTAGGACTACCTTGAGAAATAGCATTCGAAACACATGGAGATGACTGACAGGTCTATAATCCCATTTCTTCCTTCTTAAGGAATTTAAAATTTGAATACTTAGGTAAAATTGGCCAGTTTTAATTTTCTTTAGAAAATACCTAGCATAAACTAGAAAAATGCGTTCTTCGTTCCCCCACACCACAAATCCTAGCAACTTCTACTCAGAGACCATCAGGATCTTCTCTTTTTGTTAAGCACTCCAAATTCTATTGTTAGGAAATACAGTATTCTGTAAGTAAAATATCCTACAACAGAAAGATTGTAAAGAATTGTTTCAGCTCCATATGGAAAACAAAACAAAACTGAATACCCAACTAAGTCAATTGTAAATGTTCAAAAGCTTAAACGTGAGTGGCAAAACTTTAAGCTTTTAGGAAGAAAAACAAAAGTATATCCCAGTGACTGGGAGGTAGATAATCTGACTGCTTCAGAAACAAAAAGCACAAACTATCTAGGAAAAGACTACTCAACTTGACTTATTAAAATTAAGAACATTCCTCACTGAATGATTCTATTAAGGAAGCCAAAAGATAAGTCCCAAACTGGGGAACATATTTGCAATATCCAGAACTGAAAAAGGATTAACATACAAAGTAAACAAAGAAGAGAACTTACTTTGATAAATTCACCGTGGGAGATAAATTCACTGTGGGAGCCCTCTGTGCACAGTGACACGAGGGCCTAAGTCACAGGATGAAAAAGAAGTGAAGGGTGGAAAAGCATTCTAGCAAGAAGAGAGAATTCAAAGAGCACTGTGGCTGGAAAACAGGAGAGAGACTGGAAGAAGTGCGCCAAGATTAGAACCCGCAGGACTGCAGAAAAAAGACACCAATTGAGGGTTTAATTGAGCACACCTAGCAGTAGGTGCAACGCGCATGCGTGGCTGAGATGACGGTGGTGGGGACTGGGGCCTGCCTGTAGGCTAGTGGAGGAGCTCTCATAGGCTCTCAGAGAGGCAGCTACAGGGTCTTGGTTAGAAGCGTGAACTCTGGAGCCAGATCACCTGGGTTCCTATCCTAGAACTGTGCCTTATAAACTCTGATCTTGAGCAAGTTGCTTAGTTATCTTTGTCTCAGTCTCTCAATATATGAAATGGGTGATAGTGCCTGGTGTGTGCTCTGTGCTCAGTCGTGTCCAACTCTTTGTGACCCCATTGGCTGAAGCCTACCTGGCTCCTCTGTCCATGGAATTCTCCAGGCAAGAACACTGGAGTGGTTTGCCATTTCCTCCTCCATGGAATCTTCCCAACTCAAGGACTGAACCTGCCTCTCTGACATCTCCTGCATTGGCAGGCAGATTCATTACCACTAGCACCACCTGGGAAGTCCAATAGTGCCCATTAGGTGTTCTTAATCTTTTTTATGCCTTGAACCCCTAGCAGTCTGATTAACCTATGGATTCCTTCTCAAAAAAAAAAAAAAAAATTTTTTTTAACACATAAAATACAACAGGATTCCAAAAGATGTGATATATTTTTCAATAGTTATATTATAAAAGATATAGTTGTTATACCTATTTGTATATATATTATTAGATAATAAGAACTATTAAGTAGTGTGCTGTGCTTAATCACTCAGTCGTGTCCGACTCTTGCGACCCATAGACCATAGCCTGCCAGGCTCCTCTGTCCATGGGATTCTCCAGGCAAGAATACTGGAGTGGGTTGCCATTTCCTTCTCCATTAAGTGGTGTAATAACTATTATAATTTTGAAGTTGTGATGAGTGTAAATATTTCAAGATATCTATAACAATTATTATAATGTGACACACAAAATAATTTTTACAGGTCATAAAATGACAGGTTATTTCCAATTCTACTGTGTGGTTTGTTACCTACACTCTCAATTGAAGGATATATTAAATTTCAGTTAAAAGTTACTGAAATTAAAATATATATACATATTTAGATATCTATCTATATCTGTGTCTATCTAGATCTATCTATCTATGGCCAAGTTGAATTCTCTGAATTCTAACCACTGACTCTTTGGTTCCCCCATGATTTCTAGGATAAAAAGTCCTTGTCTTACTCTGTCCTGGCTGTCTAACAGAATTCCTTATACTGAATCCTTATAAACAACAGAAATACATTTGTTAAAAGAGTTTCAAGTTTTCCAAAAGTAGAATAAAGGATCATAAGCTTTCTGCTGGGATAAACTGTATTTCTTTTATTTTTTCTTTTTAAAAAATTTTTTTATTTTTTTATTATTTTTTTTAATTTAATACTTTATACCATTTCACAATACTGCATTGGTTTTGCCATACACTGACATGAATCAGCCACAGATGTACACGATCTCCCAATGCCGAAGCTCCCCCACTTCACCTCCCCCTCCACACCATCTCCCCGGATCATCCCGTACACCAGCCAGCCCCAAGCATCCTGTATCCTGTATTGAACATAAACTGTATTTCTTGATTTGCTTATAGTTCTTTATTTCATAAATGTGAAAAAGTTCCTCTGCTGATGTTGCTGCTAAGTCACTTCAGTTGTGTCCGACCCTGTGTGACCCCATAGACGTCAGCCCACCAGGCTCCCCATCCCTGGGATTCTCCAGGCAAGAACACTGAAGTGGGTTGCCATTTCCTCCTCCAAAAGTTCCTCTAATCTGTGATAAAAGCAAATAATGACACTGATAGTAACCGAATGCGTCAAAGCTTCTCTCCTCAAAGTCTGTCCTTTCAGAAACACTGGATTCTTTCAAGCTGTCAGCTGGTGTTTTGGGTTGGTTTCTTAGAAGCACCAGTAAAGGGTGGGGATGGAGAAGGAAATGGCAACCCACTCCAGTGTTCTTGCCTGGAGAATCCCATGGGTGGGGGAGCCTGGTGGGCTGACGTCTATGGGGTCACAGAGG